>PVLA01006334.1:0-126304 GCA_004027455.1 Hydrochoerus hydrochaeris
AGAGTTAGCAGAGACACTGGGGAAAAGGCTCCAGGTAGAGATAGCAGGTGCCCATCTCTGAGGCAGGAAGGATGGTGCGGGCCAGTGTGGTAGGAGCAGTGACTGGAGTGGGGGGAGTGTCCAGGAGTGACCCCCGAGAAGTATGCAGGACCGGATGCGCAGGGCCTGGTGGGAGGAGCAAGTGGGATAGAAAGCCAGTGGACATCTTATGCAGGCAGAGTGCTGTGAACTGACCGGAAGGCTCTGTGCCACTCCCACCCCACCTCAGCCTGGCTGCACTCGGATTCGCACATGTTCTACCTGCCTTCAAGGGTGGTGCTGGGAAGATGTTAACTATGCTTGAGCCAGTGCTCACTATGTGTTTATGTGCTCTTCCTATAGCACTGCATTTACCCTGCACACCCCTAGGGTAGGTGCCGTTATTATTCTATTTAAAGGGGAGAAAATTGAAGCTCAGGGAAGGTAAGAGATTTGGTCAAGTTCACATAGGAGCAATATATATATATATATATATACACACACAAGATAGATAACTACACAACTAATCTCTGTAAGTTCATCAAAGAGAACACTTTGTGTTTTCACTGTTTGATTGTTTGATCATTTTTTAATGCCTAAATCTTATAATCTAAACAACTGCTTCTAAGATAACAACATGCAATATATTAACTACTGTTAATTTCCTGGTTTTTCTTTTTTGAAATTCAGTATCATTTTTATCCTTTCTTGTTTTGTTTTGTTTTAAGGAAAAACTCATATTTGTTTGACTTCCTCAGGAATGTTGATGAACTTGAAGTCACATCCCAGACCTAAGCCACAAGGCTGGAATCAGGTTATCCAGAGAAACCAGGACAGTGTGGCAAAGATACGTCTTAAATAGCTGGAATCTGGTTTGGAGAAGCCCAAGATGCCTCATCCGGGGATCCAGAGTGAGAGCATTTTCTCTGCTCCTCATTCACCGGGAGCGTGAGAAGGGGTGGTTGCTAGAAGGCCTGCTAATTCTGACCTTTCCCCACCTCTTCTGATGCAGGGACTCTAACACCTCCCACATGTGCCGTGAAATCCACACTCCCTGCCAAGAGCAGCAGCCAGCCAGCAAAGCCCCACAGGACAGGGAGCCGATGTGGGTGATCTGCTTGGTTTCAGTGAGAGCTTCTTCCCTGAGCCTGGCTGGCCCTGGATGCAAGTAACTCTGATCCCAGCATCTGGTGCTGGTGCTGGGAGATCTGATTTCTGAGGGTGGAGGGACTTGAAAGTCCATGACAGAGCCTCACCTTGACCAAGTAGCAAACCTTCCCAGCTGTGTAACCTTAAGTAATTTCTCTTAAGTCAAGATCTTTACAACATTTAAATCAACTTCCCCAAGTTGAATCCAAGACATTGAGCTATGAGCAGAATATTAACAACTGATGATGATAATGGAGCACTTGCTTGCTGTACGCCCAGGATAATTTGTTCATGAAACTTATGCGCACACATATATTCTAATTTAGCAATCTCAGAAACTACTACCTATGCATATTCTTCTTATTTTTTTTATACAAAAAGAGAGAATGAGTCATTTATCACAGTTAAGTGGCAGAGCTGGGATTTGAACTAGGGCAGCTCATCTCTTCTCCACCCCTCTCACTGTCTTCCTTCCTCACTTAAGTTATTAGTACTCCAAGTGCAGACGCCAAACCCTTTGCAGACAGCAAAGGCCTTATATTCAGGCACTTGGAAATCATCAGAAAGCAGAAGTCCTCGTATTAGATTCTGCACGGTAGTCAGCTGGGTGTAGAAACCACATACACAGTTCCAACAGTTTAAATGTCTTCTTTATCCCGGTTGGTGCCTACCCTAAATTAAAAACCCCTGAAGGTACTGCTCTCTTAATTAACAGTTTGCCTTGTTAGCACTGTGAACATTTTCCTTGGGGTGGGACAGGTCATGCCAGTTAAAGGGGGAACTGATACGGAGCGGGGGGGCAGTGCGTGGACCCGCTGAGGAACGGGTCCTTCTCCTGCCTGCTGCAGGCGGGGCGTTTCTGCCTGGAGTCACTGGGATGCACAGCCCTGGCATGACAGCTTCTCACACACAACAGTCACCTTAGCACAGGCTGTGTTCTACACGTGTATAATCAAGGCCTGAAACAAGAAACAGAACACACTAGCTCCCTAGAAGACCCTAGGTAACCCCTTCCAAAAGTACATGTTACTTTGACTTGTAAAGCATATGCTAGTTTTGCTAATTCTTGAATGTTCTAGCAGTGGAATTAAGCAATATGTTTTCTCTCACTTTTCTCCATTCAGAGTTTTGTTGATGACATTTGTGCCTGTTGCTACTTGTGGTTGTAGTTCATTCACACCCATCGCAGCATGCAATTCCACTGTGTGAATATACCACCATGTATTTTTCCATTCAAATGTGGATGGACACTTGGGTTGTCTCCAGAATGTTCTTATATATTTATATTGGTGAACACATCCATGTGTTTCTTTTTCAGTTTATAACAGGAGTAGAATTACTGAGTCATAGATTGTATACATGGCTGGCTGTTGCAGATACTGTGAAACCACTTTATAAAGTGTTTATATCAGTTTATATGGCTGCCAATCGTGTAAGAGAGTTCTAGTTCCTCCAGCATTGGTGCTGTTTCTTTAATTTGTTAGTGTTCCTTTTATGTTTTGGACAAAAATCCTTTTTGATTTTACAAATATTCATTTCTACTCTCCTGGCTTGCTTTTCTTTCCCTTTGTAGTATCTTTTGATTACTATAAACAGTTACAATTGCAGTCTGGTTTTTCACTATACTCCTTTAATTAGCACTTTTCTGAGTTAAGAAATATTTGCTTACTTCAAGATCGTGAAAGTTTTTCCTTGTTTTTGTCTAAAAGTTTTATTGTTTACTCTTTCAAATTTAGATGCATAATCTATCTCACTTTGATTTTTGTGCGAGGTGAGGTAGGTTTGGAATGAATTTTCTTCCTTCATATGGCTATGCAGTTAAATTTACCACCAGTGTTTGAGAATAACAACCTCTCCCTTCATTTGCAGTGATACCTTTGTTATGAGGCAAATGATTACATATGTGAGTCTGTTTCTAAACTTGGTATTTTATTCCATTGATCCATGTAGCTGACCTGTAGGAAACTTTCCTTTGAAAGGGAGTTCAGGAGGAAGGAAATACCCTAGAGAATCCATCTTTGGTCATTGTCATAGACATGGTGATGGGACAGGCACAGAGAAATCTATCTGGAGAAAGCTATGGCAGATTTCTGGAGCCTAGGTTATGAGAGTTGCAGTGTCTGGAACATGTGTTGCATTGGCAGTGGGGGCTTCCCTGGAGCAGTTAAGGAGCGTACAGTAGACATTGTCATTGGCGGTGCAAGCTTGAAGCTTAAGTCTCTGTTTTTTCCTTAGGGCTGAATGCAAAGAATTTAAAATCTCCTTGTGGGTCTTCCATGAAACCAGTTTGTCCCTTTGTGTTCCTTCCCCAGTAAGCTGTGAAATACAAGGTTTCCTTGTAATACTTTCATATACTGCTCACTGCGGTTTAATATATGAGGCGCTGCATCATAGTCGGGAGGTTCAAAATTACCTCGAAGTAATCATTTCTTAGAGGGCTGGTAGTAAACATTCTGTCACACAGCTATAGATTTTCGCCTGTCTCTATCAATCAGCCCCCTGGGAGATATTAGGGGGAATGCTCTGGGTACAAATTGAGAACTGGTGAGTGCCTGCATGTGGCTGCCAGATCTCTCTGCAGAGGAAGGCAGGTTCGGTGACCTGTGGTGGGCTGGATTTGTGTGTGGGGTGTTGGAGGGGTGGCACATGACCTCCTTCACAAAGAAGTCAGAGATCATGTGTTTCAGCCCTGGGTGGTCTGTCAGCTCCGGGTGGAGGAATCCTTCAACATTGGCTTTCTGATAGCTTTCCTATGTGCCTCAGATCAAAGGCAGGACCTATGTTTGCAAAACGGTAATAGTTCTCATTTATAAGAGCATAGTACCCCAGGGTGTCCATTAATCTTTTCCACGTGTTGTCTAAGTAATCTTCAGTGTGACCCCTGGATGGAGTTACCATATTACTGTGATAACCCTGTTTCACAGCTGAAAAAACTGAGTTGTGAAGATGTTGGGTAACTTGCAGAGTTCCATAGCTGGCCAGTGGCAGAGCCAGGCTTTGAACGCAAGGTGTTCTACTTTCAGAGAACAATGCTAATTCACTACCTAGTGCTTCGGTTAAGCATCCAGCTCTGCAAAGGGCCTGTGAGCATGTATTCACTTAAGGATGTTCTTTTAAACCTCATTGTACAGATGAAGAAACTCTGACTCTTAGAAGTCTAGCTGCTCATCCACCTTTAGGAAGTGGATGACATCACTGAAATTCTACTCCAGAGCCCAGGAAACTCCCTTGAAACTTCCTCTTGGGAAAGGCAGGTAGAGTGAGGTCCCACATAGCTGCCTGCAGAGATGCAGGGTGCGTGTACGTTTATCTGGTGAACCTATTGGTCTGATGAACTTGAGCCAGCATCTCCAATAGGGGCAGATCAGATTTTGGGGGACTGATGCTTTTTCAGTTGAGATAGCTGTTTTAAAAATCACAAAATTATTAATAAAATGTAGGCATGGAAATATATGTTTATTTAGGGGGTGCATTTAAATGAGAGAGAGGGTCCTGGAACTCTGTGGTAAACCTTCACTAGTCCCTGTCTCCTGTGGAGGTCTCACCTTGGATGCAAATTCACAGCAAATAAGAAGCTTTGACTGCCTTGGTTGGACTTTAGGAACCTGAGAATAGAAATAAGCATGATGTGGATGATGACTAGCAGGTAGAAGTTTAAAGCAGCTCAGCACCACACAGCATCCACATGACCTGTGCAGCAGGGTATAGACCGTTGAGTGTTGTTGAAACTCAGTGGTGAGTTGCTTGTGGTGGCAGCTGTTATCAGCCATACTCAGGAGAACAATGTACCAAGCAGTGGTGTGGGAGGAAAAGAAAAACTGGTCCCTCACCGTGGATAGTGCGAGAAGCACCAGCCCAAGACTTACTAGGGATGTTGTGGTCTTGTATCCATGCAATTGACAACATTTCCTTTCACAAATAAACCCCAAATAAAACCAAGACAGTGATAACAGAAACAGCAGAACCCCAAATCTAACCCAGCCATAATTAGTTTATGGTCTGGTTTAGTTTTAATCTGGTTAATCACACTGGCCTCCATGTTTGTTTTGGTGGCTCCATTGTTTTTCAAAGTGTGGTTCAAGGATAACCACCTGTATCTGAATTGCCCTGGAAGCTTTGTTGGTTTCCATTGCTGTAATCAATCACTACTTAGTGAGCTTAAAACAACCTAATGTTATCATTTCACCATTTCCATGGGCCAGAGGACTGGACATGGGCTAACAGGTTCCTGTGTTCAGGATCTGAGTAGAATGAGATCAGTGTATACCCCACAGTGGAGTTTTGGGACCTTTTCCAAGTTCAGTGGTAGGTGGCAGAATTCAGTTCCTTGTGGATGTAAGAGTGAGGCTGTCCACTGTTCTCTGCCATGCAGGTGTCATAAAGACACGAAAGTTTGCTTCTTCAAGGCCAATAAGAGACTCTTCTAGCTTTGATCTCTCTGACTTCTTCTCTGGCCTCTAGATCCTTTTCTAAAAGACTCATCTAATTAGGTTGGGTCCAGTCAGTATTAACTTGTTGTGATTAACTTAAAGACAACTGATTAGGGGCCTTAATTACATCGACACTACATCCCTAACCCTTTCTATACAATGTAAGCGCCCAGGAGAGTAACAACCCCATATCTGCTGGTCTCACCTACACTCATGGTGACAGGCACTGTGGAAGAGGGCAGGGATCTTGAGAGCCATCTCACACTTCTGCCGCTACAGAAGGCAGTTTAAAATGTAGGGAGATAGAACCTTCTCAACTGGGAAGGGGATCCAGAGATGGAGGGAGAGAGGGCGTAAGCAGCATGAAAGGGGATAAAAAAAGGATTAAAATGTGTTATGTACATGTACCAACTCCACACAAGGAATGTAAACATTGTGTCCTGCAAACATACAATAAATAAACAAATAACTGTAGTTCAACACCCAAACAAATAAATGGGTTCAATCACCCATTACCACACAGAAAAAAAAGTATGTTCTTGCTGAGGCTGTAGTTCAGTTGTGGAGTGTATTCTTTGCTTGTATGAGGCTCTAGTTCAATACTCAGCACCTACTATGAAAATAAATTAATAAAATTTTAAAGCAAGTTCTTAATTACAAACCCCAGAGAACTGATTTAATAGGCAAGGTGGGACTCAGAATGCATATTTTTAGTAAATATCCCAGTGACTTTCTGACTCTCTAAGTGACCCAGATCCAGGTTTGAGTCCCAGCTTTGCCACTTACTGGCTGGAAAGCCTCTAGATATCACTGACATTCCATTTTTTCACCCATAAAATGCAGTGAGCAAGCCCTTCTTCATGAGAGCATAGACAGGACTAAATGTGATGAGGAAGATTGGTGGATTTCATCTCTGTCTGCACATAAGAATTATTGGGGAGGTATCTGGAGTCACTATGGACTGATAAGCCATGGTTTCTAGGATGGGATTCAGGCATTAATATTTTTTGAAAGATCCTCCAGTGATTCTGATGCACCATTGGTGTACAGGTTAGCTATGCCACAGGAATGACTTGAAATAAAGAGCACCCCAGTCTCAGTGGTTTACAATAACATTATTTTTTTTTCATTCCTATGGCTCCAGATGGACTAGGTTTGCTCAGTGGGGCTTGGTTCCAGGCAGCATGTGTCTATTCCATGTATCTCATTCTGGGACCAGCAGCTCTCTCGGGATAAGCCCTCATTGTGGACATGGCAGGTGTCAGAGGTTGGAAACACAATATAGTGCCGGACACTCTCACCTTGGAACAGGCACAGTATCACACTTCCTCCCACTTTTATTGGTCAAGGCAAGTCACATGACTAAGCTCAACAACAATGGGGCAGGGAAGTATGTTCCATCTGCAATGGGAAGCAAAGTCAAGTCACATGAGGTAGAGCTGGAGAGAAAGCCATAATCTAGCTGCTATCCATGGATGCTAGGAAAAGTACTTAACCACATACCTGGCCAGAGTAGGACTCAGTAAACACACTACACCCTCTTAGCAAGCACACTCCTGCAGCTTTCTCCGAGGCTGCTATGTGGGAGACATTCTCCTTCCTCCAGTGGTTTGAGAGACGAATTTCTTTCCCACCGCTGCATTAAGTCAGCCTCCAAGGAGAGAGAAGCTTGTGATAATGTAGCAAGTGCTTTGAGTTCCTAGGAAGTAAGCTCCCAATTGGAAGCTCCAAGAACTCTTATTAACTACTTAAATATCCATTTGCCCATCCACCACTCACAAAATGCTCTATTTATTTGCACACTCTCTGTAATATAGCAGCAGAGGGAGAATTCATTAAGGCAAATTGTGAGGGTGGCTCTCAGAAAAATTCATCTCTTCATTTTATGCAGTGCATAGTTAGTTCCCTGTTTAATGAGAACTCAGTAAGTCCATTTTCCTTAAGGGTTTAATAAAAGTATAATTTAAAAAATTAAGACAGATGGTGAAAGTGCCGAGAGAAGCTATTTCCCCCAAGAACTTGCAATGTAGATCTTCTCTGTACTGCAAGATGGGTGGGAGGAGAAAGCCTCCTGGAGCTTGCAAGAATTCTTTAAGGTTACATAAAACTCTGGACAAGGTTTATGTGGCCTGGGGATTCTTGCCGCACAGATAGGAATTAGATTTATGGGTGGAGTAATGGGGCTGTTACTAGCTGGCAGTTTAATTAATGCTGATATAGGAGTTTTGCTTTCTTAGAACTTGAACTACAGAGCACAGGAGGAAGAGGTATTACATCCTAAAAACTTTCTGAGGAATCTTGATTTCCTTTGGATGGGAGATGAGAGTAAAATGTCCAATGAGGAAGAGTCTTGGGATGATGGCGGCCTTTGTCTAAAAGATTCTTAGCTCTCTACCCATGACCATCAGCAACAAAATGTGAATTATAATTCAGTGTCCTTCCATCCTGCTGCTGCTTCTGGCTTCTCAGGATGCAGTGGAACCCGAGAGCTTATCATTTTAATAACATTATCATTGTTAAAGAAGCTAAGGTGGGGGAACCGGTGATGTAGCTCAGTGGTAGGGTTCTTGGCTACCATGTACAAGGTGCTAGGTTCAATCCCCCAGTCCCCCCCCAAGAATTAAAAATTAGTATCACTCATAGTGCTTCTTATCAATACTATTTTTAATCAATGTACTAATTTTACACAATTATGGCATTATATCTGATCATTGAATACATGTATTCAATGTGTACTGATCACACCAAGGTAGAATTTCCATTTCCAAGGTAGTATTTCTCATTTCTTTGTGTTGGGAATATTCAGCTTCCTCTCTTGTAGTTCTTTATAAATTGCATAATTAGTTATTATGATGTATAGTTGCCCTACTATCCTATAAGAGGTCAAAATATTTACCTCCTATAGAACTGTGATTTGCTTCCCTGTTATCCAACCCTGCTCTGCCCTTCCTTTCCTAACTTCTAATGAGCACTGTTGTACACTCTGTTTCCATATCTACCCTCTCCCTAGCATCTATATATATTGCCCACATTTCTGAGTTCTTATTTTATGCATTTTTACCCTAAAACTGTTGTTACTGTCCCCATTTGACAGATCATGAAAACAAGGCTCCATCACAGAGACAGGAAATGCAGAGCTGGGATGTCTAAAACCCTGTGCTACCTTTCTCTGTATGTCAAAAGGGCCCACAAAGGCTCAGAAAAGCAGGGGGCAATCCAAAGGCCTTGGAGCAAATGAAATCACAGCTAATACTGTGTTTTCTTTCCAGTAGCTTTCTCAAGACGTCTCTCAGCTTCAGTGAGAAAAGTTCAGGGATTCTGACTCACATGAATATTAGTCTCTACAACCCTTGCTAAGAAATATAAGTATGCTCTCCTTCCTCATCTCACACCAACCCTGCTAGATTGCAGGGTTTGTGTGCAATATTTCATTTTGTCTTCACAATAAATACTAAGAAGAAGGTGTGTTCTTATGTCCACCCTAGAGATAATGTATTTGAGGCTCTGGGAGCTGATATGAGTTTCCCAAAGTCATACAGCTAAAATTGGTCCGAACTGGATTCAGACACGGATCTACCAGAAGTTCCCAAGCTTGTGCACCAAGGCCAAACAACTGTTGGCTGTGTTTTCCTCCCTTTCTCTTAACCAAAGTCCAGGCTGCTTCTGTGATAATTGAGAGTTAACTAATTCAATTCAATCTGTCACAACTGGGAGTTGTTTTTAGCGATTTTCTATACAGATCTTCAGAAGGCAGGGTGGAGCCTGCTTTCCTTTGCACATTCCTTCATTGGTATGTTTGTTTTAAAGTCTCCTTGGTGTGATGTGCCATAAATCAGAAGGCTCCTGGACCTTGTGGAGATGGACAGTCCCCGACATGGGGCAAGTGGGTCAATGATGTGGGACAATCTCTCTACTTTTTACCGGCTGTCATTTGTGATATGATTCTTTAGAGAAACTAAATTACTTTCTGACAAAGAAAACATATTATTTCTCTTCATTTTCAACCCCAAAGTAGTTGAAACAATTATTTTCCTTTTACCCTGTTGTCAAAGATATTCAAATTGATGGATAAATGTCTGGAAGTTGATAATATTCAGAGAAGGGAGAGAATGATTTCAAAATTCATGTCCACATTATCAAAGCTGGCAGCTGGCCTTAAGAATGTTATGTTACCTTTTCTTTAGGCCAAAGAAATAAGCAAGCATGTTTTAATTTTGCAAGCATGTTGGATTTTTCATTTAGGATGAGCACAAGCTTTCTGCTCTCTACTTCTTCACCCAACCAGACATCACTAGTAGATCATGGCACTATTGCCTGGGAAGACCAATTGTGATTCTAAAATCCTTCCCAGTAGAGAGCTCCAGGCAGCCACTGCACCTGATTAAAGTTGGGTTAGAAGGTGGCTATTGATCAACGTGGATTTCATGTTATGTTTCAGGTTTTTGTTGTTATTGTGGCTTTTTAAAAAAATCTTGTGAAGGGTCTTACTAAATTGCCCAGGTTAAGCTTGAACTTGCAATCTTCCTCCTCCAGCTTCTCAGCATTCTGGGATTACAGGTATGTGTCATCATGCATTACTCGTTTCATTCTCTTTTTTTTGAGTTTAGGCATGCATGCCTAACTCAGATAAAGGCCAAAAAATTGAGTTAAGATACTAATCATGGCACCTGATGGGAAAGCAAATGATGCCTCAGTTCTCAAATAACTGGTAATATAGAAAGGTTTACAGAGGTGACTTGTTGAAGGTCATACAGTCAATCATAGAAGGAATGAATTTAGCAGATTTGGGAGTCAGACAGACCCAGTTCTTGTCCTGGCTATTCTACTTCCTAATTTAGTAATTGGGGGTGAGTCACTTCAACTCCCTGAGCCTCAGTTTCCTCATCAGTAAAATAGGAATCAAAGGCCACTGGCCCAACTGAGCTATGGGGAAGATTAACGGGACACTGTCTGAAATGCTAGGGGCGGGCCTGGAAGGTAAAAGATGTATCTGATAAACGTTAGGCATTTTTTCCAGTGTCCTTAAATATTATTATGTATTATTATTACAAGAAATTAAACTCTATTCTGGAATTTGGAACCTCTTTGAGGTAGTTATAATGATCCTTCTTTTATAAATTGTAAAATATAGATCAGAGGAATATGGTGGTTTTACAAACATCAGATGGAATGTAAACATCAAATCCCAACCATGGTAAGGTTGTCTTCTTGAAATCTTGCTTAGGTTGCCCATCTCAATGAGATGTACCCTGAATATCTATTATAAATTTCATCGTCCTTGCTCCATGACTATTGCCACTGCTCCTTGTCCTTTTCTCCTCAAATCACATTGTGTCCTATCTCACAGTACAATCTACTTACTAGGTTCACTGTAACGATTTTCTGTCTCCCTTCTACTTAACCATAAGTTATTTTTAAATTATCACTACATGAATGTGTGTGAAGTATACCTTATTGCAGTTTTGACTTGCATTTTCCTAAGACTAGTGATTTAGAGCATCTTTTTATGTGTTTTTTTTTGGCCATTTGTGCATCTTTAGAAAAATCTGAAGATTTCAGATCCTTTGATTGTTTTTTAATTAGTTTTTTTCATTATTGAATTGTAGGAGTTCTGTGAAATTATTCATATAAGTCCTTTATCAGAAACATGATTGCAATTATTACCCTCCCATTCCATGGTTTGTCTTTTCAGGGTCACAGCATCTTTTGAAGCAAAAATGTTTTAATTTTGATGAAGTTCAAATTATTTACTTTTCCTTTTGTCATTTCTGCTTTCATGTCATATAAAGGACATCAAACCTGAGGTCATAAAGAGCCTGTATTTTTTCTAAGAATTCTATAGTTTTAGCCAGTATATCCAGATCTAATATACATTCTAAGTAATTTTTTGTATACAGTATAAGTTAGAGGATCAATTCTGTTCTTTTGCAGGTGAATATACAGCTGTTCCAACACTATTGGTTGAAAAGATTGTTGCTTTTCCCATTGAATGGTGATTTTCATGTGTCCACATATTTTTACTTCAGTCAGTGATGTACACTAGAGCTCTTGCACTTTTTTCAATCAGTCAACCAGCCAGCTACTTATCAATTGACAAAAATGTAAGTGTGTATTTCTGGATTCTCAATTTAAACCCATTGATCTATGGGTCTATGCTATACTACTGCACTGTTACAATTTCTGTAGCTTTGTAGTAAGTTCTATCAGAACACATGAATATTCCAACTTTGTTCTTTTGAAACTTATTTAATCTCTTCTGGGTTTCTGGCATTTCCATATGAAATTTTAATAGCAGCTGGCCAATTTCTGCAAGAAACAAACCAGTTGGAATTTTGATAGGTATTACATGGAATCCATAAATCAGTTTGAAGATTATTGGATCTAAGACATCTTAAATCCTCGTGGGATGGCTTTCATTTATTCAGATTCTCTTTAGTTTCAATGTATTGAGGTTGATAGATTGTCTTTTGAATCCTGGAGTAGAGGTTCCTCATTTTGGTAGTCTCTGACTCAGAGATTTAGGCATATTCAGGAGGCTAATTAAATTACTTGCTGGATGATATTTTCTCTGGCTTCACTCTCCTAGGGAGCAGCTAAGATCAGCATGGCTTTTGGTGGTTCAGAGGATGAGTGTGCTCTGTTCCTTATATCTTTACTCTTGATAGGAGGAGGAGGTAAGATAATTACTATGCAAAGTGCTTTTAAATACTATTATTCCATTTTATCTTCAAAACATTGTGAAGAGGTAAAAATCATTGCCTCTGTTTTACAGATGGACAAGTTGATGCTCAGAATGGCACACTTTAAAAAATTAGCACAGCACATAATTAAACCCAGATACCTCTGATACCACACTTTGGTCACTTCTCGCCCAATCCACCATGCCATTTCTTAGGTGAGCAGAGCATTTTCCCAGGACACTCTTCTTATGTCTCTTTGGGCTCTGACTGAATGAACACTTTGTAGTTAATGAGAATGTCCTTGTAAGTTGGTCTGACTTGCTGGTTTCCTCTGCAAATGACCAGAGCAGCAGCAGGCTTTATTCTGAGCAGATGTTTATAATTTTCATCATGAGATGAACGCTTTTGTTTGAGAACATTTCTCAACTCAAAAAACAAAAACAAAAACACCCTGAGAAAACTCATGAGACTTCATCAAAAGATTCAACTGTATGTACTTGTCATGGCTGGAGCCCTCCAAGACTTACTGAAATAGAATCCTGGCAGACAGAGGGATTTGTGAGGAGTCCAGGAATCTGATTTTTAATAAAGCCTGCAGGTAATGTCTCTAATCAGCTTCGTTTGAAAAACGTTAATGGAATTCTTTCTTTCTTTCTTTCTTTCTTTCTTTCTTTCTTTCTTTCTTTCTTTTTCTCTCTCTCTTCCTTTTCTCTCTCTCCTTTCCTTCCTCTCTTTCTTCTCCCTCCCTCCCTTCCTTCTTTCCTTATTTCCTTCTTTCCTTCCTTCCTTCCTGATTTTCATCTTTAAAATAAGGGTAATAGTGATGCCTGCTTATGTGACTCTTGCGAAGATTAAATGCAAGCATGTGTGGGAGGCACTGAGAAGAGTCCCTGGAGTGTTGGATGAGCTGATTAAGACTTATATTTGAGTACCTTGTGTGGTCCTGCTCCTCCTCTGATTATTAGGGATAGATCAGAAACAGACAAGGTCCTGCCCTCTTAGCAATGACCATGCACTTGAAATAGGCACACGTGCTGGCATCAGACACAATGGGATGAAACTCCCCTCTGCCGCTCTGGTGTGAGCACAGACAAACTACTAAACTTCTGATTGTGTAGTAAAAATGCTGACAAAATTATTACTATCATTACTTACTACTACTATTATTGAACAATAAGAATTAAGATGACATATGTAAAATGCCTTACTGCATGTTAAGAAACCATTTAAATTTATTTATCTTTCTATACTAGTATTGTTTTTAAAGAAAGCACTACTGATCTGTTAAAGTAGCAAATAATAATTTTTGTAATGATAGTAATAATGATGACCAGATATTAAGTACTTACCCTGTGTCACATTATTTATCTTTATTCTCATTTCCTAGGACTAAGAAAGTAAACCACATAGCAGGCATTATTCTAAGCACCTTATAGTAATAAACTCAATTCATGTTCACAATCACCACGTGAGTCAGGTATAAATATTATCTCTGTTGTATTGCAGAGGAGATTGAAGCTCAGAAAGGCAAAACAACTTGCCTGGTGAATGGCTAGTAAGAGGCAGAGTTGAGATTTGAACCCATGTTTCTTCGACTCTGGAGACATGTTTATCGTGATGATGTGGCTTTCCATAGAGAGATGTGGCTAAATAATGCAGAAAATAGAGGCAAAGGATTCTTAGAGGTTTCACGCACCACCCCTGCTAACTGAATGGAGTACACTGCAGTGAGTTCCTCTGGGAATTCCCTTGGGCCCCAAGGGGCTCCCATCCCTGGGCTTCACCCTGAACCTGCTTTGCCATGTTCTCCTGCATCAGAGATATTTGGAGAGTGCTTTGTAAAGATGCAATTTCTCCAGTCTTGCCAGGTACTGGGAGAGTTTGGGAGCCGTGAAAGGCAGCACTTATTTATTTCGTGAATAGATAACGGCAAGCCATTTAGAGGGAGCGGTGGCAGGAAGATGAAGGAGCTATTAATACAGTGGGAAGCTCATTTCTTTCAGAGTGGTCAGCAGCAGTGGAGAGGACAAAAACGAGAAAATACTGCAGCGGGCGCCCCTGACAACACCAATTATTCAGGCGATATTAAAGTGCATTGTTCACCATCGTAAACATTTTTTTATGTTTATGAGCTCTGTTCAAAGGCATCTTGATGGATGAAATCCAATAACATTTATAGGGGTGTGTACATGCATGTGTGCTCCCATTTCTTTTGTTCTAGTAGCCTTTGTAAATCATTTCTTTGAGCTGATGAACTCAACAGTGGCCAGGCTGGGTGCACATAATACAAGGTGAGGTCTGGGCCCCTTGGTTCCTGGTAATCGCATTGTTCTTAGTGTCTGCTGCAGAAGTTAGGGTTCTGGGAAATTGGGAGCTAATTTGAAGTGGACTGATGGGGCAAAATAAATGCTGCTCTTCTGGGAGGAGGAAAACCAAGTGGAGCATGGAGAAAGGAAAGATGTGACTATGTTCTCTCGAATGTGCTGGCAGCTGTGTGTTCCTACACAGTGCAGAGTTCACGAGGCAGGATTTTGGGAACCTTGGACTTCTGGGCCCCAGGGGAGATTCACAGTGCTTGGGACCCTGTTCAAAACTGTGTGATCCTTAAGAGATGCTAGAGTTTGAATATAATTTGTCCTTTCTAAAATTCACATTGAAATTTGGTCTCCAAAACAGCAGTGTTGAGGGGTGGCTGAAACATGTAAGAGTGATGAGGTCATTAAAAGAGATTAATACATTACTCAAGGGGCTGGGTTATTCTCACGGTAGTGAACTTTCCCTCTCCAGGGACTAGATTAGTTGCTGCAAGAGTAGATTGTTACCAAGTGAGGCTTCCCTCATGTTTTGTCTCTTGTGCACCTGTCCGGGTGCCCTTCTGCTTCTATGGGCTGCAGCTCTGCTGAAGAATGGGACCATGTGTGCACTCCTCCAGGCATTATCCTCCCAGCAAAGTCTTGGAGCTGAGGACCCTGAGGCTCCGAAGGTGTCCTGTGCTGATATGACCTACCGTCACATCAGCTTTTGTCCTTTAGTACCAAATGGTGATGGGGACATTGCAGGAGGGGACTTGGTGTCCAACGCCTTCTTGATGCTGTTGGGATAACTTGCTACTCTGCTGCTCATTTCATATTCCTTCTTAAAATGAAGATGCTTAGTAGGTCACTGAAACGATGTTTCAGTGACAATCCAAACCTGACTCTTCATTGTCTTGTCAGTGTTAATGAGACCTGCAGTTAAAAATATATAGTCTGGAGGAAGAGTTAAAGATGGCCGATCAGTGAGCAACAAAATACAGAACCTCCCGGGGAGAAAGAACTCATATGCCAGAATAAAGCATCCTGGAGAGATCCAGACAGAGGAGATGGATCCTCCTGACACAGGAAGAAATTGAAATAAAAAAAAACTCATCAAACATGCAGTCTCAGGGCTATAATTGGAAGAGCTAAAATTACTGGACACAGTACTTTCTGCTGTGACCTGCCAAGCTGCCTGAACTTGCACTGGCCACAACCTGCTGTGACCTACAGAACCGCCCAAACTCGTTCCCACCACCACTCACAGGAGCCACAGCCGCACTGAAGTCAGGGGTTGGTGAGCTCAACAGAGAATGGAGCCAGCAAAGGGACCTTCATTAATACACTGTCAGTGCTGGGAATAAGACCCCCCACAGGAAGGGCACGACCAAATGGGTGACATGTTGGAATTGGGCAGGAGGAACCTGAACTAGGAACAACAGTGACTTCAGTTGTTTGCTCCCTCCCCAGAGCAGATTCCTGAGATTTGCTTGGCCTGAGTCATGCCCATGGCCGGGACCCAATAAACTGTCCCAAACCTATTCCCTACACCTAGCACACACTAACCTGGTGAAAGCCCCTGAAATTTGACTGGCCTGGTGGGGAGGGGTCAGCATATGCAGCCCCTGCTTACACCTCAGTGACACGAGCAAACAGGAGAAGGCAGAAATCCCTCACCAGCATTCTTTAGAAGAACCATAACCAACAAGGAAAAGAGCTGAGACCTCCACTATACACCTGTATGGAAGAAACCAAAACCGTGACAAAAGAAACAGGAAAAAGCCCCCAAACCAAACCCCTGAGAACACTGATCCAGGAGAGGGAAAAACAAAAGAGACTAAGGGCAGCAAACATGCAACATCAGACATGGCTTCAATGGACATTAAGAGATATCTTCAGGACCTTGTAGATGAGTTCAAAACTGAAATATTAAATCAGGTAAAGCAAGATATAAGTAGATTAATAAAAGAAATGCTAAGCATCTCTCAGGAAGACACAGACGGAAGAAGGGAGGAACACAAAAAAGGAGAGAAACATTCAATAAAGAATATAAAGAAAATATAGAATGCATGAAGCACATTCAAAGAGATTACCAGGAAATTAAAAACTCCATTGAAAGCTGGCAAAACTGCTTAAAAGAAACTAAGGATAAAATATCAAAACTTGAAGACAAGTTTGCAATGTGTGATCATGAAAGGAAAGATCTCTTAAAAATAACAAAGAAATAGGCAGTAACAATACAAAGGCTAGAAGATGACAAGAGAATCTATAATTTAAGAAATGTGAACAAAGAAGCAGGAATAAAAACAGGTGATTTACAAAGTCTATTCATGGAAATAATTAAGGAAAACTTCCAAAGTGTGGGAAAAGAAAATGGCATTTGGTTATGTGAGGCATACAGAACTCTAGCCACCTACAACCAAAACAGATCTATAATAATCAAGACATATAACCCAGACATATAATAATCAAGATACCAGAAATTCAATGTTAAAACAGAATATTAAAAGCCATCAGAAAAAGAAACAGATTACCTATAAAGGTAAGCCCATCAAGATCACGGCAGACTTCTCGACATAGACCATCAGATCAAGAAGAGCTTGGAATGAAGTATTCCAAGCCCTGAAAGAAAATAACCTCCAGCTCAGATTGATGTACCCTGCAAAACTGTCACTAGAAATTAATGGAGAAATAAGATGCTTCCATGACAAAGAGGAACTGGGGGAATTTGTGACCACCAACCCAACCCTACAGAGAATACTGAAGGACATTCTAGAGAGAGAAAAAAATACCAGGATTTTAGGAACAGTAGAAGAAAGGCCTCAATGAATGGGGCAAGCAGTAGAATGAAGGAGAAAAGTAGACAAACAAAGAAAGAAAAATAGCATAGCAGAAATGAGGCAGAGAAGGATGGCTAGAATCTCTAACATAGATGACCTTGATACACTATATTGTTAATAGTGTACCAGGATTTAAAACCCACATTACTCACACCACTCTGCTTAGATACATTATATTCTGTTCCAGTCTGTCTACTTGTACTAGATTTGAGGGTACAGACAGTTATCCTGAAAATAGCAGGATATAGTATGGTAATCATCATTAATTTCCTATTAACTTAATCTGAAGCTCTGTATAACCTACACTGTTTTACCATGACTGATCATAATTGAATCTGGTTTCTTAGATTGCTGTTTTGTATTGATAGATTTTATTCAAAGCTGTTATGATTGATAGTATCAAGTCTGAGAGTATAGGCAACTGCACATAAGATGACAAGATTCACTAGGATATCTGCTCTGGTTTGATTATTACCTGCCTTTGAAGTTTTATACTGTCTACAATCTTTTATTTTTACTAATATTGTTGTGTACTGCTATATTCAATTATACTGCTATATTTAATTATGCCTGATGATATAGGCAATTCTATTGAAGATAATAAGAGACAACACAGTAACCATCGTAGATCACCTTGTACTGTGGTTTTATACGACTTTTTGGTTTCATGTTTCTATAGAAACTTGTTTTGTTTTGTCTTGCTATGTTTTGTTTTTCCCTCTAATACAAAAAGGATAGAAATACATGTAGAGACTCATGTATGCATAGCTGTTTACAGCCTCACTTTTTGAACATCTACTTTGTATGTTTTAATTTTGTAACCTGAACAACTATTTCTAAGAGGACAATATGTAATTTATTAACTAGTGATTTCTTACTGTTTGTCTTTTTAAAAAATTCTGTACTATTTCTACCCTTTACATGTTTTTTTTTCTCTTTAAATAAAATAATATATATAGAGAGAGCGAGTCTGGGCTAGGGATGCAGGTCAGTGGCTGAGCACTTGTCTGGCATATGCAAGGCCCTGGATTTGATCCCCAGAACCCTTGATCTGGACCTAGATTAACCTGACATTTATTCAGTGTGCAGCTTAAGTGAAGTTACTTAATACCTCTGAGCCTCAGTTTCCACTTGTATAAAATAGAGATAAAATACAGATCTCACAGAATTGTTAAGTTATATGAAATAGTATAAGTCAAGTGCCTAGACCACTTTTTGGCTCAAAAACTAAACAATTATGCACATGCCCTGTAGTGAGTCTGTGCAGAGGGATTTTCCAAAGCTTCTTTCCTGTTCATCAGGGACCATCCTGAGTCCAAAATCAAATCTGTAAGTTGCCTCCTGTCTAGCATTGAACTCTCTCTGTATTCATCATGAGTTTCATGAGGACAGCAAAAGTCTGATTTATATCTAATTCCTTCCCCTAGTGTTTGTCAAAATGCTATAAATGCATGATAGCATGGCTGAAATGTAGGGCATGTGTTAGCTGAAAAAAATAAACCTGGGTGGGTATGATGGTGTCATGCATAGAAGGTCAGGGTAGAGAGTATGGGCTTTATCCTATGGGCAATGGGGAGCCATTTGGAGTGGGAGATCCATACTATATTAATAACAATGAGGATAGTAAGGACAGTTGTGCTGACACTAGGAAAACTCGAACTTGTCCTTTGTACCAACAACTATGCTATGTGTTTTATATTCATCAGAGAACTTAGTCCTGATAGCAATCTCCTGAGTTTTGAATACTGGTTAATTGGCCACATGCTAGATAGATGGAAGGGAAGAGTGGTGGAGTTTCTTGTAACTCCATCAGGGTCTCAATTAATGAAGGAAAGTGAATATGGGCTGAACAAACCTCCAAACACATAGCACATATTTATTAATTTGATTGGCTAGCCAGATACCTCCTCAACTTAGTAAAATGTCCAACTAAATTTATTTAATCCCTTTTGGATGTCAGAGTAGTCATGGTTTGTAGATAAAGTGCCTTACTAGATTTAAAATAGAGAGGTGATGTGACTCATTGGGAACTGGGTCATAGTGTTCCCTGAGAGGCTATATGTACTATAAAGTGTCTGTGTCAGGGGTTTTACAGGAAATAGTGCCTGAAGCAGCTGATTTGGGACACCTTTCTTCTGGTGAGAGGCTGTGCTCTCCTCATGTGAGACTTCCTATTCTCTTCAATGAAAAGATCATCTGGGACCATTCTGAAAATTTTGGCTGGTCATCAACTTTGCAATTTCTCTTTCACAATTTCATCTCTTTCTGTCATCACCATTTCCTGCCTTACTTAAGTTGGAAACCAGTAACATCATAGAAGCCCAGGCTTATTGAATTAGTCTGTTTTGTCATTGCTATCATGAAATGCCCAAGATAGGCCACTTAGGAAGACAAGAGGTTTATTTCACTAACAGTTTTGGAGGCTTCCGGGCTGGTGCTGGCATCTAGCTCAACTCTGGTGAAGGTCCTGTTGACTGAGTCACATCATGGTAGATCACATCATGGTGAGAGTGCATGTGGGAGCAAGAGATCGCATCTTGGGCAGGAAGCTGTTGAGACTAGAGTCTTGCAGTCTTTTGCTAAAGACTTTGCTCTAGGTCCCATCTCAACAGCTGGGTGACAAGTTCCCAACACATGAAACTTGGGGACAAATTCAAACCATATCCAAACAGCTACACTTACTAATCACCAAACTTGCCAAAATGAATCCCTCAAGAGCTCTTATGTCTCTTCCTTCTCCATCTCCACTGCCGGCATCACCTAGGGCACCATTTTTGTTCACACTCTTGTGTGATACTACCACAGGATGGTCTCATCTGGCCTCTCCGAGATGTTCCTCACATTGTGTCTGGAATGCCATTTTCAGGATTCAAATCCTGCTCCAGGACTCAAGGTCCTAGCATGACTCCTCCGGTGCTAAACTGACTCCTCAATTATGGTTGCCAACTGTCACTACTTATATGCTCCAGTCATGCCACACTGTTATGGCCTGTGTTTAGATGTCCCCCTAAAGCTTCATGCATTCATAGGTGGCATTTTTCAGAGCTTGCTGGATCTAGGGTGAGATGCTGGAATTAAGGATGTGGTACTGGGATTAAAGATGTGATGCTGAGATTAAGAGTGCCCCAGCCTAGGTGTGGATGGCACTGACCAAGGGGTGAGTGACCTGGATGGACTATAAAGGGACAAAAAGAAGGCTGACTTCTTCTGCAGCTGCCATTGCTTGCTGCTTTTGCTGCTTCCTGTTTTCCATGACATGAACTGTTCTTCTACTCTGTGATGCCCTCTGCCATGCCACCTTGTCTTGGAGCCATACACCTATGTACTGAAACCTCTACAAACTGTGAGGCAAAATAAACCCTTCCTAGTTTAACTTTGGGTGTTGTGTATTTTGCCTCAAGGAGAAAAATAACTAAGACACACACCTTCATGAGAGTCCCCAATGCATTAGATTCTCTGACTCTTCCAGGGAATCAGGTCCTTAACCTGACACTACAAAGGCCTGGCAAATGACTTCCTTTCTTCTGCTTCTCTCCCTCTTTCTCATGTCCCCATCAACATGTGGAATTGGTAAGCAATGGCCATTTTTCCCTGGGAGGCTTCTCTATGGCTGTCTCCACAATTCTCACTGAGATTGATGAACTTTAAATGATGAGGTTTCTGGGGGCATTTATTGACACATAAATCAAAACCCAATTTATGTGAAGGAAATTCCCAGCTGGTTTACATGGCAGGATTATGAAACAGTTTTTGCTGTGTGCACAGTCTCTTGCATGATGCAAAATGATTTCATCTTCCACAAAAGCCTTTTTGGCTTCTGCTAGCATTTTCCTGGGTAACCTTGGCACTGGGTTCAGTTAGAATCATTCCCTTGTGCATGGGGTTCTGAGGTGGTCACTTACGACACAAGGTAAATGGACAGAGGTTGGGAAATGCAATTCACTGACTGCTTATTGTGTTCCAGGCAAAGTTCTGCATTATCCTACTTTAACCCTTACAACTATTGGCAGGGTACTTGACATCATATCAGTGACTTTCATCTTATCTGTGTGACTGCCTTTTCATCCACTTTTTTAGAGGGCATATTATCTATTGCTGCACAGAGATGACGGTGTACTTAGCAGCTTATAATAAACCCACACTGATTATCTCATAGTTGCTGTGGGTCAAGGGTCTGCACAGTTTAATTTGATCTGCTGCTCAGGATCATCCAAGATTGCAATCATTATGCTGCCATCGCTGCGGTCTCATCTGGGCTTGACAGCAGAAGGATCTGCTTCCAAGCTCATACGGTGCCTGGCAGTGGTTCCCATGCTGTGTACAGCTGAGACCCTCTTCTTCTTATTATCCATTGACCAAAGACCCTCAGTCCCTTGATACAGAGGACTCCCTAACATGGCCATCTCTTTTTGTCCATGAGTGAGACAGATGTTGCAACCTATGTGACATTATCACAGAGGTGGTATTATTGCCTCACTGGTGTGATATTGGTTAGAAGCCTGACAGAGGTCCTGCTCACATTCAAGGGAGAGGGTGCATTACACAAAGCTTGAATACGCAGAGGTCACAGGACCACTTTAGATCTTGCCTGCAACACAAGGGTTGAGACACTTAAAGTCACTCAGCTGGTTGGTTGTAGACTTGCAATGGCACCACAGAGCTCACACTCTTGCATCAAGCTGTCCTTCAAAGCCAAGCTCTTCCTTGTAGAGTTACCTTGGTGGCTGCAGCCTGGGTCATTTGCTCATTGCTATGTCATCAGCATCCAATCATTAAAACAGAGGGGAAGTGAGACAGTTCTTCAAAAGGCAACTGGGGTGTCGGTAGCTCAAATGGGAAAGGGCCCCTGGTGTGTTCCCTCTTGTTATTTCCACCTGTTCTCTGATGGAACTCAACAGACTTTGACTCACTGTGGCCTTTGAGGAAAATCTCATATGGCCACTTGAGTAAATGGCACCAATGGGTCTCTCTCCTTGAGGTCACCCTTTACAAATGAGGTCTGCACCATTTAACGTATTTAACATTCTTCATGCTGGTTTTGTTTTCCTCGCAATAGTCGTAGGCATCAATTTGATATTTGGAACCCTTCCAATTCTTGAATTCTGAGCAGTATTTGTGTTAACTCCTACAAGGTTATTATATGAAGATTCATAGGCTGTACATTGCAAAAGGGGTACCTGGCTGAGAGAGTGAGAGGATCACATGGAGGCTGAGCGCACTGAGTCCTTATTTCCCAGAGCATTGAACACACTCAGTATCCCTTTCCCTTTGTTTGCAAACAACAGCCAGCTTTGTTTAATATTACTTCCTCCTCAACTCTCCAGGGCTCACACCACTCACTAAGCCAGGAAAGGGCTTTTCCTCCCTGGAGACCATACTTTTTTCCAATCCCACACACAGGCCCATCCAGGTATGCAGCACCCTCAAAGACTATTTCCAGGAAAGCACTTTCTGCTGGACTGGGATAGTGTCACAGTTTGCTCAATCTGACATTGAAGGTAAACATCTTACAGGTTTGGAAACCAGTCCTCAAATCACCAGGTACAAGGGGATTCTTTTTCTCAGCACGGTGCACCTACACTTCTCAGTCCAAATGCAGCATCATTGAGCTCTAGAACATGCAGCATTGGCTGTCATAAGACTTTAAATAAACCTTAACCTTGACAGCTAAGATGGGACTTGATGCTGATTTTCACACAGAAAGGCTGTGCTAGGGGAGTAGGTATTGAGAAACCACATTAAAAAAATATGCAATCAACACCAGCTGTGGTCCAATTAAATCCAACCGATCACAGGTGTTTGTGGAGATTACACACCACACACACACACACACACACACATACACTCAAGCGCGCAATTTACCCAACAAATCATTTCATAATGTAGTCTGGAAAACATAGCAATCTTTGTTGAAAAGGTGAGATTCCTTAACCACTCACACTGGAATGAAGTCCTCATAAAATGCAGATTCTTAGTTGCTGCTCTAAACCAACTGAATCCAGTATTTTAGCAGATAGAAGTCTCAGAATTTGAATTCTAACACACTCCAAAGGGTTTTAATGCCAAGAGCAACTGAAGACTACAGATGAGGGAGTCTGGGTAGGAGTTCTAGCGTTCCTGGAACAAGGAGATTCAATGTCTTTAACCCTCAAGCCAGAATAAACTGTTTTAATTGGATCATTCAAGGTTTTGCTCTTCAGTAGAAAACTCTGGAGATGTACTCAACAGAATGTCTCTCCTTCATCCTCATGGTTCTTCAGCTACATTGTAAGAATGCCTTTGTGCATATCATTTCTCCTAATTCTTTGATAGCTTCAAATGACTTCATCAAGAACTCTAAAGTTCATCATGTATCAAAACATTAAAAAGGTGACATTTATCTGGGCGCCATATTTGAAATCTGTTAGTGCAGCAGTCTGATTACATTTCACCATGACTCATAGAAAATCTAATAGTAGGTCACCTATAATCACAGTTCCCACATTAGTGAGAAGTCAGAAGAAGTAATCCCAAGATTCACTTAAGACTTGGGCTGCTAGATGACTTTGTAACTCTCTCATCACTTGCCAGCTATCTCACATGATGATGAACTGTCTGAAGCAGCACTGACCTCATGGCCTCAAATCATTGTCTTCAAAAGTAGGAGGCAGAGGTCAAGAAAGCAATGGAGAGCCAGGAGCCATCCTCATAAGAGAGTTCTGCTGAGACCCTGTCTCATTTTCCTAGGAAGAGAACTCTAATCTGGGGAGCATCTCGTAGTCTTCCTTCTGTGTCTCCCTGGAAGAAATGTCAAGTGACCTCCTCTCCCAACTTCAAGGGGAGTCTGGGAGAGTGAAGATCTGTTAAAGAGAGAAATTTGATTGAAGCCAAATAAGACTTCATGTCCTAGAACATATCCAAACAAAATTTGGTTTCTGTTAGTGATGAAGAAAATAGAATGCCCTGTTTGAATTGGAGAGGACCGGGTGAATGTCACAGTTGTTCTGATACAGGCAGAGACCATTGGTTTAAATGCCACACAGCTTTGAAGGTGAAAGTCAGAATATCAGGTCTTCTGTGAAATCTTCACTAGATTGTCCAGTCTAGATTGTGGCAATCTTTCTATTTGTCACAGTTGTTCACCATCTTGGCTACCTATCAGAGTCCCTGTTTTAAAAATACACGCTCCACACAAGACCACTGAATTCTTTAAAAATGAGACTGGAATCTTTGTTGTTGGAAATATCCCAAAGGAACTGGAATGTACAGCCAGAATCAAGAGCCTATGGTTGTAGACCGAGAATGATCCACCAAACTCTCATAAGCTTGAAGGCGAGACCTTTGAAAGGTCTTTGGATCATGGGGGTGGTGTACTTCTCAGTGGATCAATTCACTGGTGAGTTGAGTGGATGAGTGCACTGTTGGGAGACAGGGGCCTGTTCAGAAGAGGTGAGTCCCTGGATGTGACCTGAAAGGGTTATCTCCTTCCCTGGATCCCCCCTTCTCTCTTTGCCTCCTGGCCACCAAGACATGAGCCACTTTTTTCCACAGCAGCCCATCCATCACAGCATTTCATATTTGCACCTGTGAACCAGTGACTGAAACTATGAATCAAAAGACAGAACCCTTGTCATCACGCATGCTCCATGGTCACCTCAGCCACTAGAACGGAAGCTGTCATTGGGCACCAGTAACCACATTCTTTCATTCAGATATGACAGGTTCCTTTTACTACCTTTCACTGGCCAAGGCACCCCTTATGGCTGCCAGGCTTCATGGAGACAGGAAAGTGCCACAGGCCTGGAAGGCAGAAAACTAGAAGCCTTCATGGCAATGATAATGATTACCGAAGCAAAGTTCCTGGAGCATAAAGATGTGTCAGTGACTCTTTAACAAGAATGTACTCACATAACATTTATTAAACAAGAAGCATAAAGAAAAACAATTTCTATGTGCTTGTTATAAAAATTTAATTGTGCAGAAATGCAGAAAGTAAAAAATGTATTATCTGTTTCTGCCACTGCCCCTCTCCACACCCCATCGACTGATTTTCCTTGTCAGTGACTATAATTTTTCCCCATGGCAGGTGTGTGTGTCTTTTCGGAAATTTTTCTATGCACATAAAAATACACGCACATGAATACATAGCGTTTTCTCTTTGCCCCAAATATGGGATTGTCTATGAGTGCTCCACAGATTTTCTGTCAAGGTCCAGGTGGTTCTTGAGTAAATCTGCATGAGGTTCATGGGGGACATGGAGCAGGACTTTAGTTTGCTTCTGCCACAATTTTTCCTACCAAGTGCGCCCCTCCAGGAGGGTATGTGCCTGCTGGTCTGCATGGTGTGGAATAGCTGTTGAAGGTGATTAAGCACAGGGTCATGAGCAAGGAGAGATGTGTGAAGAATTGAAGTGAGTAAACGTCAAGTGACTGGCACATAACAGTATAATATAAGAATGATAGGACTAATCATCACAAAACCATTCGAGTGCCAACGCCATCACCAGCATATACATTGTGAAGATAGTATACAATAAGCGCCTCAAATTTGTGTATGGAAGGAAGGAACAAACAAGCAAACAAAAGCAGGAAGGACAGGTAGGAGGGAAGAAGGAAGGTAGAAAGGGAGGGAGGGAGAAAAAGAAGATAGATTCCTGTGAAAGAAGGAGGGAGGAAGAAAAGAAAGAGGGAAAGGAAGAGAAGCTTAATTCCACACATCAGGCTCATTGTCAATGCTCACTAGTGTGGAGTGTAAGAGTTTCCCACAATGGAGAGATATGGCGAGGCAGAGGGACTTGACCTTAAGAGACATGTTAGATGGAGGTGGCTTCCAGGCAAGAAAATTCACCAGGGTGAACATCCAGGAGGCAGTAAAGTTTCTGCAATGCAGGGAAACTTGTTAGTTTGTAGCCGAGGGCATTAACATGAGGGAAAATGGGAAAGCCACATCAATTTAAATGTAGATATAAGTAGGGAGACTTGTGCTACTTAGTCACTTAAATGAATATAAAAACCTCACCTTTTCACCCTTAGGATTCTGAAGGGGAGGAGCGGCAGGAAGTAGAAAGCTTATGCTTTGGCAAGAAATGTACACTGGCATCATGATCTCAGAAAGGAAGGAGAAACTGTTTATTGATAGGGATTCATTTTTTTTAGCATTGGATAGACTAATTATTTAAGTGCTTTATTTTGGTTTGTACCCATAAGAAAACACAATATGATGAAATGGTATAACTGTACTGATTATTCCATTTCCTGTGTTTTATGCTAGAGAAATAGATAAGGAATATATGGTCTCTGCTTAAGCCAAAAGAATTTTATTTAACTTATTGGCTGAGTGACCTTGGACAAGTTACCAAACTGCTCTGTGCTTCTGAATTCTCACGTTAAAAAGGGCAGACCATTGGTAGAGCCTACTGTTTTGGATGGCTGAGATGTAAATGTGTTTAAGATGTGCAGGGCCCTTAGTACAGTGCTGGGTACAGAGGTAAAACCTCAATAAACACCAACACTTATTGATTCTGAGCAAATATCCCCACTGACAAATAAAGGTTAATGAGAACCACCAATTCATGAGTTTGTCCTGCTTTTTTGTGCCTGATGCAGACCTAGTTACTACTTATCTTTACTTCTAATTTACTTGCTTAAAAACTCAGGTGACTGGAAATAGTTACTTTTTCACCTGACTTAGAAATGGGAACCGGTTCTCATAGTTTTCTCTGTAAGATCCTCAAGTCTAATTCATTGTCAGAAGGTGCTTCACGGTGACTCTTGGTTATTTTGCTTCATTCATTCATTCAACCAACCAACCAACCAACCAACCACTTATAGTCTGCCAGACACAGAGAAAAAAGAAACAGCTCTGCCTCCCAGAGCACATAGTTTCGTGATTGGAGGAACAAAACAGCAACAACTTGGTGAGATCAAGGAAATGAGAAGAAACCTGGGGAGTCCCAGAGGAGATACATGCACTTCATTTAGCCTGGAGATCAGGGAAGGGAACTGGGGCATATGAATCCTAAAAAGGAGAATGGGCATAACTGAGCAACAGGAGAGGGTGTGGAAAGACTGTCCCAGCTCAAGAATATCCCAGACCTGGGGGCCTGCAGATAGCATTGCAGCAAAGGTGTGTTTGGTAAAAACCAAACTGGGAGAAGTGGGAGAAGAAAGTCAGCAGGGGGCACACATGGACCAAGAAACCCTCTTGGGGAGTCTGATCCCAAGGGTGACAGGAGCCGTTGGAGGCTATCTGGGCAGGAGTGATCAGAAAGATTGGTCCTTTGGAAAGATCACACTGGCAGCTGTCTGGCGACTGCTTTGGGGGTCATGAGACTAATCAAGAAACTGTGAAAGTGATATGGTCACTCAGGTCTAAACTAGGGTTGTGACAAAAGTGAATAGACTGAGATGTATTTAAAGGTATGAGCACCGGAACATGGGGATGGAATGTTGGATGTGAAGAATGACTCAAGGTAATTGGGTGACGGTGGACAGGTCAGTTTTGTGGGTCAAGAATGTGTGTCGAAGAGATGTTTAGGGATTAGCTGGTTTTTCTTAAGCAGGCTCCACACTTCCTGAGGTCAAGTTCAAGAGCTTTGGCCAGTCCTTACAGAAAGTTGAAGTAGGGTGGTAATTGCTCCAGAAAAGTGAGCTGGACAAAGTCTCTTGAGGGCATTCTCTTGAAGATGGCCCGTCTTCAAACTCAGTACAACCAGATCTCTTCATCCCTACTCTGTGTCATTTGCTGCACCCAGTGGGTTGACCCAGTAAACATGGTCCCTGATTTTGTGGAGCTTACATCTTGACTTAGAGTTCTAGTACCTTCTCATTAAGTGCTAAATCCTCCTGTCCTGGAGGAATGCCTAAATAAGAATGTATCTGTTAACTATCAGCTTATAAACAAATGCTCTCAAAACTTAATGACTTAAAAAATAGCAATCGTTTATTGGCTTAACATTCTATCATTGGTAATTTTGACCAGGATTAGCTATCTGGTTCTTCTGACCCTAGATGGACACATTCTTGCATGTATGTCCTGCTGCAGGTTGGGTGGGCAGCCCACCTGATTCTGGCTGGACTCTCACATGTTTGAGGCTTTAGCAGGGGAAACTATTCCAAGCTGACTCTGGTCTGTGTGTCTCTCATCCTTCCCTAAATTTTCCCAGTGCATGTGGCAACCTGGAAGGTTTTCTAGAGGGGATGAAAGTACACACAGTCTCTTAAGGCCTTGGCCTAGAACTGACATGAAATCATATCCCAAGGCCAAGTCCAGGTTCAGGGAGAGAGGGGACAGACCACACTCCTTGATGGATTCAGGAACAGTCTCATTGCAAGGGTCATGGGGAGAGAAACAATTTAAATAATTTGACAATAAACCTCAAAGACTTATCTATTCCTATTTCTTATCAGATATAAAAAATAATCATGAAAGAGAGCTTTATGGAGAAGATGATGACAGTGGTCTCAATTCTTATCTTTTAAGCCCAAAGGCAGTTCTAGTGAACCTGCTGTGTCTCATGAGATGATTTACTGTGTCCTTTTCAGCTGCTGGGTCAGTCAACTTTTTCTATTTTAGCTTTCTGACTATGGGCATTCTCTTTTCCATTCCCCAGGACAACAGCATGGATTCTCTGCACAGATGTCAAAGAAATGAAATGTCAGCGAAGTTCACTGTGACCCGGGAGGCTGTTGCTTCCCCCCTCGCTCACCTACCTCCTCACAGTAGCCTTTGGCAGGTCCGGTTTGCTCTATTAATAAACCTCCCCCTCAGCACTTTCTCTCAAGGGAGCGGTAGCAGATAGGCTGCATCCATCTCCCAGCCTCGCTCCCACCAGGCTGGAGAGAAGGTCTTCTGACATGGAGATAAGAAATCTCAGACATCACTGCCATGGAGGGGAAGCTCAGGATTCTCTTTTCCTCATGAAAGGTCAAGTGGCTCCCTTTGCAGTGTTTGGAAAGAAAAGAGCTAACACAGTGTGTTTTCTAAATGCCAATGGTCTCCAGGTCTCCACATCCTGATAAGGAGAAGCCAGTGAAGGAGGAGAATGGCCAGGGGGAAAGCTGATTGTTGAGTGCCAGAATGAAAAGTAAAGCATTTTTAATGGGGCATGTTAAAGGCTGTGGTTAATTCCATCTGGGGCTGGGATAATGCAATTATTACTGCTTAAAAAGATTTCTGCCTTGTTGCATTGTATAAGCACCAGTAATATCCCACCACCTAAGAGGCTTAGGAGGCAGGGCAGGCCAGTAACAAACTGACTTTACTGACTTGTGATTCATTCGCTCATCTTTCCTTGCTTATCTAATGAGTGGCCACTCTGCCAAAAACTGTGCTTTTTACACAGGATTACACTCTTAAAGAATTCCCAGGCTAACCAGAAAGTGGGACAAATCAACAGATAACAGCTTGCAGAGAGAGATGTGTGCTACCCAGGAAGTGCGAGGTGTTACGTGAGCATGGCCATGGAGGATTTGAGGCACATTATCTACCGAAGTTCCTTCCTCTGGCAGTAGAAACTCCAGAGGGTTTTGAGCCAAGTCTGCCATGTTCTCTACTGTGTGCCCAGTACCTGGCATTTACTGAGGGCTCATTTTTATTTGTTAGTTGATTTACTAGAATGGATGTTATATTCTTGTCACATGGGGCATGCGTCTTTCTGCAAATTATTCCATGCATTCTTACAACAATGTACCTTGGGAAATAGTGTGCTTTTTGGTCTGGGACCTTCTTCTCACCATTTAGCACCTGGAAACTCTGATGCACATGTCACGACCCAGACAAATGTCTGGCAAAAGATTTTTTTTTTTTTTTGCAAAACCTTTTCAGAGCTATTGAGTTGAGCTTATTGTCTCTTCAAAATGCCTCAGACACCTTGTTTATTATCAAGTTTGGTCTGTATCAGATGGCTATTTCTATTGTAATTATTTTATTTGAAATATTTTTTTTAACTCATGGGGACAATGGGGCAGAAAATGGTCCTCCGCAAGGAGTATTGGGAAAAATATTAAGGTTCAGTTTCCTTTCTGCTGTATCTCCTGTCCTCTTCTGGGAGACAGATGGGAGGCTATAGCTTCCACTTACTGCCATGACCTGTGTTCAAGAGCAGATGAAACATTGCTCTCTGTAGAAAGTGTAGGGGATCCTTGCTCAGAATGCACTACCCTGCTACTCCTTAGGCAGGCTCACTGGTGGATGAGTGTTTCATGTGCATAGTTCTAACAGTGCACATTGGAAATTCCTGCAAGCTCTACTTGCAAAACATTTCCCAATGCTGATGCTTCTCATTCCTCTGCTGATCATGCCATCATGTCTCGCTTTTGTGATTGTACTAGCTTCATGCCCACCTTCACCCGTGTCCATGTGCCCGCCTTCACCTTGCCCCTTTAATCTAATTCTAAACCTGGAAGCTAGAATGATCTTGTGAAAGTCACATCTTTCCTCTGCTTAGAACTATTCCATCTTAGAGGAAAAATCCAAGTCTTATGATGGTCCGCGGGGCCCCAAAGGATTGACCCTTCTCTCCACCTTGTCTCTGACAATGTCCTCTTCCTTGCATTTTGTTTCATGGAACTTTACAGTGCTCTGTTGTACCAAATCCTGCTCCTGCTTCAAGCTCTTTGCACCTGATGCTCCTTCCACAAGGGTAATTCTCTTTTAGATGACCACATGGGTTCTTCTCTTACCTCCTTTATATCTTTATGCAAGTATTATCTTACCAGAAATGCATTTCCCAAGCATTTTATGTAAAATAGCATACACCACAAACTCAGGAATTGCCTAACATCTTATTCTGCCTGATTTTTCTTCATTACACTTATACTCTCTGACATATATTTTTAAATATATTCTGCTTGTCTTCTCCTGTTAGGGATAAGGTATGTGACAATAGTAAGTTGGCTGTGTCTGTCCACTGAATCTCTCCTGTGCCTGAAATGCATCTGACTTAGTATGGATTCAACCATTGCTGAGTGGATACACTCACTGAACTCCAAATGTCTCTGGGAAGGAGGAATCAGCTTAGTTACTCTTCTTTTGATGCATTTGTGAGTCTCTGGTCAAGGAGAGGCTTGTTGAAGCTGCCAAGAGACTATTGGCTGCCAGGATCATAGAGAATTGGTTTTTCATACTGGCTGAGGCAAACAATGACTCTGCAGGGAGGTGTGGTGTACTTTATAAAGCCTCTGGTAGGATGGAGAGTTGGAAATGGAATGCTGGTCTGGTCTGTCACTGGGGTATGTAGATTGTAGGACAAATGTTTACTGTGACTTTTCCATCTGTAAGCAATGTGAGTTGGCCTAAAGCAACAATTAGCACCATTCTATGGATCATTTTCTCACAGTGCAACTAAGGAAAACAAGCCAGGTAGTGGAAAGTATAGGCTTACTAGATTAAAGCTTAGTATAAACCTAACTTTTGGGACATCTGGTTGACCCGTCACATGGGATAAAGGATCAGAGAGAACCCTGCAGGGGAAATAGGGACTGGAATCCATAGGGTACTGTTCTAGGTTTTATAGTTCCTTGCAAGTACGGCATTTCCAACTCCAGCAGTTTCCAGGCCCTAGAGAGCAGATCTAGGAAGTTTCTAGGAAGGCAAGATGGTCTTCAAAATATAAATTCCTCTGAGCTATGGGATCTGAGGAGGAACACTGATATCCAAGATTTAAGGGTTGGATCTCTCTGTCTCTGCCTCTGTCTCAGTTTCATTCTTCCTGGGCCTCAATTTATCTTTCAGTTGTATTCTTTTCTTAATTGATCTGTCTGCCAGGTGACTGGATTGAGAAAGAAATCCATTTTTTCCTCTGCAGTAGTCTCTGCTGCCCTGATTACACTATTTCCAACATCCAGCAGAGACTGACCAGGATCTCTCAGTCCTAATTTCACCTTCTGGAAGAATGATCTGATCAGCTCTGTACATCCCTGACCCAATCACCAGTGGCAGGGGCAACCTCAGTGCACAGCAGCAAAGCACAGTGTGGCTGTAGTTTCAGGGGAGGATGAGATGTGTGGAGGAAATCATCTTAAAGTATTGGCTGATCAGAGGAAAGCAAAGCTTCAGCCTGGATGTTGAAACATCAGAATTCAGTATATAAACCAGCAACGGTACATCAGAACTATACTATTCTTAGGCTTACCTGTTGGACACAGGGGATATCTGGGTGCTGGTGACAGCAGTGAAGCTTCCAGAAGGGAGGCATACACACTTAGCTGCAAATCTTCTGTGCTTTTTCCATGTGGATCATGATGCAGGCTTCAGAGAATGTGGGGCCTTCTGTGTGCAGACAAGTTGACATGAGCAGCAGCTTTCCTCTGAATCCTCAGATACATACTAATAAAAAAACTAGGAAATACACAGTGATAATTTTAATTTAATTTTGTTATTTGATCACCCCCTGGGCCTATTTAGGGCATCTTCTTGCAGACAGTAGCTGGGAAGACTTAGGAATGCTTGAAACACAGCATCTGGATGTTGTCACTGGTCCAGACTTCCATTTAAACATTTCCACCTCCATTTCCCTCTGTAGCCCACTTGTTGTTCATCCAAGATGTGCTGGTGCAGTACAGAACGAGTCCCAGGGAAAACTGAACAGTGACTAAGTGGGCTGGTGGAGAAAGGAGGTCCTGGGGGTAGATGAGAGTGAACTTCTACAGTCTGAAGTAAAGTTTAATTGTTATCTATGAAAGACAGTAAAATTGAAAATAGATGGTGATGGATGCAAGAGAGAAAACTGAATCTGGCACAGAAATACTATCCAAGGCTGATGTTGGTATAGTGGGGGGAGCTGATATTACAGGGTGATGAGCCTCTGACACTTGTAAGTATGGCACTGGAATGATGCAGGATAGATAATTCTATTTTTCATGCAACTGTGAAAAATACCAAAGAGTTCAGCAATAAAATAACTGTAATAACAAGAAACCCCCATGAATACATTGGTATAAGCTATCCAACAGTCAGGCTGAGTTCCTTTCATGGTTAGCAGGCTGTGCTCCTACATACCTGTTTCAAATGCCTGTTATATTCACTGGATTTTTTTTCCTTTTTTATCCACACATCTCTTTCTGCATCTGCATTTGATGTCCCGGGTCATTTTGGACGAGATCACCAGTGAACCAATGCTTGGGAAGAGAAAACCCAAAATCTGTGCTCTGGGATGGCTTAGTACCATGGACAGCGACCTAACGCTGCGTCTTTCTTGGCGTCTTAGCTGTGGCCAGCACCCAGGTTGTCATTTTTACGCAGAAGTTGTATGGTCAACCTGCCATAGTTGACACTTTTAGATGCCTGCGTATCTATCCATCCCATTCATTTATCCATTCTGCCACGTGGATCCAGAATGGGAAAGAAAGAGAAGGAGGGATGGAGAACACGATAATTTGGTGACTTCTGAATTTCACAAAGTAAAATCATTAAGATGTACAAGATTCCCCCTTTCCCACCCATCTATCAATCTCCTTTTATCTGATTCAGGTTAAGGAAGTTTCTGTTCGTTTAACAAAACTGTTCCTGCTAAAGAGCATCGTTGGATTAAGAGCCCTCATCCAAAAAGTGACCATTCTTTTCTTTCTGCCTTTCCCTGAGCTGTTTTGGACACAGCAGGTTCTACGGTCCATGCTGATCGCAGGGATGAAGAGCAGAGATGGGAGCATGTGGCTAAGGGACACGTGTCCATAGCCAGAAGTCAGTTCGCTCTCTCTGCCCACCAGTGCTAAGGCAGCCCCCATCACTCCTGGGAGCAGATGTCAACCAGCATGAATAAATTAGACCCCAGTGGTGCTTGCTTGACTGCAGCACTCAGTTTAATGAATCTTGCTTTAACTTACACAATTCTACTTCCTCTATCAGCAAATGTGACTGGTTTGGTGTGAATAATTCAGTGTTTTGCAGGGGTTCTGACTTCTATTGAGAATGCAGTACTGTCAGAGATTGTTAACTAATTCTATGGAGCAGAACTGAGCTCCAGTTCACCTCTGAGCTGGAATACACTTGGGAAAGCAGTAAAAAGAGAATAGAAAAGAAAAACACTTCCTCTCACAACAGAAACTACCCTCCCCCAAATTCTCCCGTCTCATCCACCGGGTGTGCAGATCTTCTCTCCTCAAAGCTTCAGGCCTCGTCTGGGGAGACTCTGGTACAAAATAAATTTCTGAACACACAGTTGCAAGAAAAAAATGAATTTTAAATGGTAAAGCCCAGCTCTGGATAAATGAGCTGGCAGACACTGCCTAAAGAAATGAGAGGTACAGGAAAATAAGAAAGACCTGACTACTCATGGTTCAAAGAAAAGGTTTTTTCTCTTCTCATTTTCCACTTATGGACACATTTGTAAACCTGGAATATTAAATTAAAGAAGAGAATTCTTTTTTAAATATTTAGTTGTACAAATTTATGTAGTACAGTGTCATAACTTGATACATGTCTACAGAGCATAATAATCAAATCAAAGTAATTAACATTTACCTTTCCTTAAGCTTTAAAATTTTTTTGATTAACGTGTAATAATTGCACATATTTATTTTACAAAGTGTAATATTTTAATGTACATATAAATTATACACTAATAAGTCAAGATAATTTAACAGTTTTATCTCATTACTTTGGAGTCTTCAAACTTCTTTCTTTGGGTTATTTATAAAATAGATTGTGAACTGTAGTCAAACCACTGTTCTAAATCCTAGAACTTTTATTCATGTTTAATTATGTTTTAGTACATGTTTTATGACATCATCATATTCCTCTTTTCTACCCTTCACAGTCTCTAGTAATCACAATTACATACCATGCTCAACATTTTAAAGCATCCCTGTGTGAGGGAACATACAGTATTTGTCTGTATCTGGTTTATTTCATTTAACATAATGGCCTTCAGTCCCATTCATTTTGCTGCAAATGATACTATTTTATGTCTGAATAATATTCCACTGTGCATAGACACCTCATTTTCTTTGTCCTTTCTTCTGTTGGGCAACTAGGTTAATTCCATATCTTAGCTATTATGAATAATGCAGCAATGAACAAAGGCATATATGTGTCTCTTTAATATGCTGATATTACAAACTTCAGATAAATACCCAGAAGTGGGGTTGCTGGGTCAGATGTTAGATTTATCACTATATTTTTGAGGAACTTTGGACAGTTCTCTATAGAGACTGTACTTATCTGCATTCCTACCAACGGTGTGTGAGAATTACCCTTTTTCCACATTATCTCCAGCATTTGCTACTTTTTGACCTTTGGATAATAACCATTCTTACTGGAATGAGTGGCAGCTTATTGTGGTTTTTGACTTGCTTGTTCCCATAGATAATGAAGTTGAGCAATTCTTCTTAAAATGTTGGCCTTTTGAATTTCTTCTTTTGAAGAGTGTCTATTTGTAACTGTGTCCATTTTTAATTAGATTGGGGTTTTTTGTTATTGAATTTTTAAATTTCCTTATATATTTTGATATTAATCTCTTGCCAGATGAGTAGTTTGCAATTTCCTCCCCCCCCCCATTCTTTAGGCTTTGGTCTATGTGTGCTCAGTGAAGTCTCTGAAATACTGTGTGGTATGCAGGATACTGTTCATATATACACTAGGGGAGGAGAGAGAGAGGATCCAAAGTTCCCACTGGACTCTCAAAAGTGTCCATGATCTCCAAAGCTGAAAGGCTCCTGGGCTACATCTCAGTGAAGCTCTATATCAGGCCATGGTTCTGATGTCTTTGGGGGTCTGGACATTTGTGTTTCTGTGCCTGGACCATTCCAGGTGTAGCTAAGGGTCAAAGGGAGGACTCGCAGCTTTCAATGTGAAGAGTCAAATTAGGGAACTCAACTAAAAGATGCAGTGTGTGTGTGTGTGTGTGTGTGTGTTTTGGTCAGGACACATCATGTTCACACATTCATTTTTCAGTCTTTAAATAGTGGTCTATGTGTTCCATCCCTTCTGCTACCCACAGCTGTCCTTGAGTGCAGAGACAGACAGTAGGGAAAAAAAATCACAAATGACTGATTACAAAGCATGGCAAGGACTCCAAAGGGTCACTAAGTGTTTTGGAAGAGTGTTCTTGATTTTTTCCCTGCCATCCCCTAACTACATAGAAAGAGCAGTGAACTCCAGCAGTATTCCACATTGTCAGTCCCTACCACACCATCTGGTGCTGGCCCCCAGGACCCTGCACATGACCTACAGTATGCTCTTCCCTTTGCATTCGTCCCACTGTCTGCAGAGGGCAGGGGAGAGTGTACTGAGTAAGATCCCACTGTGTACTGTGGGGAAGGATGCAGGATCAAGCCAGCACAATCCTTGCCCTAGGGAAAGTTTTAGGGAAAGCAGTGGAAGGAATTCGTGCTGCTGGGTGGCTCCAGATATACTCACAGCAGAGGTTGGCAGGGAACATTTACTTTCTCAAGTTGAGAACACTGAAGGACATTGCCCCACTACATGTATAACTTAGAGTGTTGGGGAGAAAAATAGAATCACATTTGGTATTGCACAGAATAAAACACAGTAGATAGAGCCTGGCCAGTGAGAGCTGAGTGTTTTTGATTCTCAGCCCATAGCAGAATCCAAAACAGTCTAAATAAAGCAGACAACCAAATCCAAACCCACAACCAAGCAAATTAGAGAGTGATCACATCCATTTGTGCTTCAGAAGCCCTCTCCAAGGACCGTCTTTAAATAGCTTCTTTGCAGTGTTTACAGATCTGTAACTGCTTGCTCGAAGGGGTGTAGATAGGGAGGGAAACCTGAAACAAGTTGTGGAATCCCCGGTCAGCAGAAGGCCGTTCTGGGGATTTTGTAGTCTGACTTAAAGCCATGGTGACACAGGAATCTATTAGTGCTATAATGAGATACGTCCTACAGGAGCTAAGGGGTACAGGGTGGCCTAGGCTTCTTCTGAGAAAACACACATGAAAGATTTGTGTGTCCATGGTGATGATGCCAGTCATTGTCACCATCATCAGCCCTTAAGTCCCAAGAGTTAGGACAGACCCCATAGTTGATTGAAGACACTTACCCCTGCTGGGTTGTCTCCACTTCAGATGGTAACTACAAATCCCAGGTGTCCCCAACTTACACTTCTTCCAGGAAGCAACAAATTTAGAGATTTCAACAATTATCTTTCAATTTCAATAATGCACAAGAAAGGCCCATAGAACTTACTGCAAGCATTAGAGTTAATAACATTTTCATTATAAATGACACAACTCAGAAACAGCCAAATAGAAGAGATGCATAGTTAAAGATATGAGAGAGGTCATGCATGGTGATGCACACCTATAATACCAGCACTCAGGAGGCTGAGGCAGGAGGATTGCTCTGAGTTCAAGGCCAGCCTGGACTACAGAGCAAGACTCAAGAAAAAAATATGAGGGATAAGGAGGGAAACCAAAGCTTCCATACCTTCTCCCATATATATTATCTTCTCTGCACATCAATGATTTCATCAAACTAGAAGCCCACACCCACAAGTCTTGGTTTTCAGGCATTTTATGACATTTTTATGTAGGTAATAGTGGTTAAACCATTGGCCATGTGATGGAACTCAATCTGCCCTTCTCCCATAGAGGCAGCTGTAGATCTATAAGGCTCAACCTGTAACTAACGGTTAGTTCCTCTAGCAATTACCTCCATCCTGAAGCTATCCAGGTCTCCACCTCCCAAATAAAGTTACCACACTAATTAGACTTAGATATGACTGAAAAGCATTCTGTATGAGTAACAAGACAGATTCCTATCATTCATGAAAACTCCAAGCATTCTTGAAACACCATTCCTGGAACTGGCATCAAAGCAGATATATATTATGTCACAACCACTCAGGCACACTGTCTCCTGCAAAATAAGGCTACAGAAGGATCTTGGGAGGCCAAATAGTCTAGTCCCTGCTTCATTGAAGACAGTTAATTGTCACACACACACACACACACACACACACAGATGAAGTTCTTACAGCTAGAGCATTTCAGACTTTGAGAGATCCCAGAGTGGAGATGATTTCCAGAGACTGGAGATGTCATTTCTCCAACTCTTTCCATTTGCTGTTCTGCACCTTCTCAACCCTCCATCCCATACTCAGAAAGAGACTGCCCATCAAAGAGTTAATGCTTCGGACTGACCCAAGGAAAAGAGTTCCAAGGTTCTACCACATTTGGATGCATGTCTCATAGTTAGTGGTTTTGACCTTTCCTAAGACACCTGTCACCCATAAAGGTCTGCATCTGGGAGGATTTGAGATTTACTCCTTTGCTGAAGGTGTCTCTCAGTACTTGAATGCATTTCTCTTTATTTCCCTGCAATTATCCAAATTTACACAGTCACTAGTGTGTATAATCACAGATGCTGCCATCCATGGAATTCCTTTGACATTCTTAAAGATCTTACCCATTAGGGACTCACAAAGAGAATGTTCTATCTCTCACTGGGTTTACTTTTCCTTGAAGAATTTTCTCCTGCTGTTCTATCTATTCATTCATGTGTGCATTCATTTGTTTGTTCATTTTCTTCTGCCTTTTCATGGATGCTTGCTTCGCATTGTGTGATAACTTCCTCCTCAGTCTTCCAGATCTAGATCACCTCCTCTGGGAAGCCTTCTACAACCCTCTTCAAATCTCTTTCACATTGCATGTATAATTTAGATGTCAGTCTGTGCTCATCGGAATCTATTAGGATTAAGGATATCAGCTGTACTGCACAGGGAATTTATTAGGATGTCCACTGTGTCTAACTCCTCTGTGACTCCACGGTGCCTATCATGGCACCTGGCATTGAGTGATCATTCGTGAGACACTTATTGAGTGTATAGATGAGGTCTGGCCCACAGTCACCTGTGGGGTCTGCTAAAGATTGTTGATTTCCCACTCTTTGTCCCCTTTTCTTTTGTCTTTTTTTTTTTTTAACCAGTGGAACCAATTGGATTAGGTACTTGGCATTCATATGCTTCAGGGCCCTCTGTTTAAATCTAGGGTATTTCCCCAACTACAGACAGAGTGGTAAGTGTTGGTGATTTCAGTATAACTCTGTGGTTTTATAACTCTGTCCAGCTATTGGTTTGGGTGTATGGGTGAGTGCAATCTTGGCCAGTAAGATGTAAAATCAAGTGTGCTGGGTTGGGAGGTGTTGGGAAAGATGTCCTTTCTTAATTAAATGAGTTACATCATCAAAATGCCCCTTCTTGTCTTTCGATGAAATTTTGGGAAGCCAAACTGTCTTGAGCAGGACTCGTCATTCTGAGGCCATGTGTTTGGTGGCAATATAAAAGCACAGAGGACACCTGGGGCCAAGATGATGCTCTTGTGTCCTTAGGTTAACCAGTCCAGAGCTGTCTTAGTGTGGAGATCTGTGTTCTGAACTTAGTCACTCCCTGGATGGGGAGATCTGAATGTCTGTGAAAGGAGGCTGGGAAGGGGTTATCAAGAGCTTCCCAAAGCTTGGAAAATCATACTCTTGCTTTCCAAAAGTCAGTGATTTCAAGTGAATGGGTTTCATGCAAAACACTGCACAGAATTCCTTCTTAGATTAATTTTAGTGTGACAGAATTCCTCACCCTAATGAGCACTTTAAAAATAGTGTCCATTGCAAAGGATGGTCAGGAATACTCTATCTCCCATATGTGGTCAAGTTGACCTTCTGGTACATGGGAAGTGCAGTATATATAGCAATTCTTCCCTTATCCTGGGGGGGGGGTACATGCAAAGACCCCCAGTGAGTGCCTGATACTTCAGATAGCACTGAACCCTGTACATACTGTGTTTTGTTCCCAAACATACACACTTAAGACAAAGTTAATTTATAAATTAGACACATTAAGAGATTGATGACAGCAACTAATACTGTAATAACAGAGTAATTATAACAATATTCTGTAATAAATGTTGTATAAATGTTCTCTCTGTCTCTGTCTCTCTATATCTCTCTGTCTTTGTCTCTGTCTCTCTCTCTGTATCTCTCTGTCTGTCTCTCTCAAAATATTTTATTGTATTGTACGAAGGATAAAGAGCTGATTCACTCCCAGGTGGGAAAGAATGGAACTGTTTGACATTTCATCATGTTATTCAGAGTGGTTTTAAAACCTATAAACTGTTTATTTTTTAGAGTTTTCCATTAAATATTTTTAGACTGTGGTTGGTTGTGGGTAACTGAAGTTTCAGAGAAAGCAGAACCATGGAGGGGTGGATTTACTATATTCCCAGTGCCCTGCCATGGGTCTAATTGTAGCCAGTGAACTATAAGCAGACATGATTTGTGTCTCTTCTGTTTTAACGTATTTAAGGACCGGTTTGTGCCATGTTCACATTCACTCTTTCCCTGCTGTCTCAAGTGTAGAAATGAAATTGTGCTGCTCATCCAACCTGCATGTTCTAGGTGGAGCAGTCAAAAGATGGGGGAAAATCTGCATTGATTGTTAGTCGGCAAAAAGAAATGCTCTTGTGTTAATCTACTGATTTAGGGTTCTTCCCAACTCAACTTGCCATGACTAATACACAGAGTACTATTCGGGTTAAGCGTCACTTATCAGAGTTGCCTGGGGACAGGGTGTTTTGGATTTTGTGGGTTTCTTTTCTTTTTTCTTTCTTTCTTTTTTTTTTTAGATTTTGAATATACATAATGAATCCTGAGGATGGAACCCAAGTCACAAAAGAAAAATCATTTGTGTTTCATGTATACCTTATACGCAGAGCCTGAAGGTAATTTTATACAATAAGTTTGAGCAAGTGATCAAGTTTCAGGGTGTGGAATTTTTTACTTGTGACATCATGTCACCACTCAAAAATTTTCAGATTTTGAGGTATTTGAGAGGTTTTGATTTTAAGATTAGGTGTCTTCAATTTGTATGAAAATAAAAATAATGTCTGTCTTTCACACCTGTATTATGAGAGTGCAGACAGCCAGGATGCTGAGTGGAATGTTCTCTTAGGGGCCAACTGTCCTCCATCTTGCAGTGAACTCTCAGAAATGTTCTGGGCTTTGGAGCATCAGTTACCTTAAGCTGATGTAAAGCAGATCGGTGGCAAAGGTCTCTCGAAGAGATAGATGAGACCAGAAGCCTGGAGAGCCTGGCCAGCTGCCTCCCTCTATATAATCACACCAGTGACAGCAGCCATCCCAGAAAACCCATGTCTGTCTGTGAAGGGTCCTGTTACCTTCTGCTTTATGTATCTCCAAAAGTTTAAAGATAATTTTCAGTTTCCAACTGGACTAGTGATATAGATAATCCTGTTTGTGACATTTGTTTCCAATATCATATTTTTCATAATGAAATTTCCACCATTAACTCTTAAGCCATGGTATTTATTCCTATATTTGTGAAATGAAATTGTATTGCTCATGCATTTCTGTAGCCTGTTTTTTCCCCAAAACTTACAGTGTTATAAGCATTTTTCCACACCATCAAACATTTTCCACAGCATCTATTTAAAATGCCTGCCTAGAATCCCAACATCTGGATATATCTTCATTTATTTGACAAATCTCCTGCTGCTAGATATTTAGGATGGTTCCAATTTTTCAGCACTGAAAGAAATGTCCTTGCAGCTAATCTTTTCCCATATCCATTACTATTTCTTGAGAACAAATCCCTAGGAATTTTTATGTGCAAAAAAAAAAATTAAGGCTTCTAAGCCATATCAGCAGTTTGTCTTTTCTAGGTTACACAAGCCTACCCATGGGTCACATTTTAAGAACCAGCAGGAAGACGTGGAACAAGTGACAATATGATTCATCCCATATAAATCTCCTTCATGCCGACATTGTATCTTATTAATGGTAATTGCTCATTCTTAGCTCTATTTCTTGTCTTTATTTCATCAAACATACACTTAGAAAACCTCCAAGAGATTTCTAAGTAGAACATGTAAATATAATTTCTACAGTTTCAATTTCTTCTGTGGTTTTATCTCCCGCCTTTCATATAGAAATTTTTGTTTCTTATGTGCATTTTAGTTTTTAACTGTGAACTTATCTTGGGTGGGACTTTTTTCTTTGGAATTTCCAGGCAGCTAAAATTGAGAAAGCTTATTTTACAGGCTTGGTATTTAAATTTCTCTCAGTGAACCCTTTACCACCTGTGATTTGGAATGGCCAAGTTGCTTGTGTACCATGAGGCTAAGCCAGTGGATAGAGCTTTCTAATGCTCTTTTCATCAAAGGAAATTCTTTTATAGTTTCTTGATTGGGGATTTATATATCCTTTCTTGTGGGCACATTATTAGCATCCAGGAATTGATATTTTAATATGTGAAGTTCTGGTAGTTCTTAGATGATTTTGCTCACTTAGCTTTCTCTCTTTCTCTAATTTACGAGTCTCTTTGTTTTTATTTTTGATTTAAGCTATGAATTTGATGCTGTATTTTATGCATTTGGAATATGAGAAAGTGCTTTGTCAGTTGGTTAAAAGACTCGGAGATATTCTTATAGCGTTAGGGATGATTTGACATTCTTCAGTGGTCACCAGAGGCAGAACAGTAGTTAAAGCAACCATCACTACAATTTCTAGCAAGTCAACACGGGTAAAACATGAAACTGCATGGATTTGTGTGCACAGGGTTTATCTGCAGAAGTCACAGCCACCATATTGGGGAAAAGAAAAGAACCATCCCTTTTAACCATAGCTCCATAAACAAAAGCAATTAACATAGCCGTCCATTGCTGAGCATCGGGCACTGCTCTAAGCACATTGCATAGATTATGCTATTTGTTTGTCATAAAAACTTGCAAGACAGAAATCACTGTTGTCATTACTTCACAAATGAACAATGTGATCCAGAGAAGTTGAGCAATATGCCTGAGTTCACACAGATGGGGTTGGAACTCAGGATTTTCCTTTCTAGACTTGAGTTCTGGCCATCGTGACACAGTACAATTACACAGTGCACTCTGCCCTTTGTAGGAGCTGGGTGAATCCTAGAAGGTTGTATCGTCAGGCAGAATTTCCAGGTATACTGGATTCTGGCTATCTTTGACATCATCCTAAAACTATAACAGATATGATCTCCTGAACTATGTCTGCACAGAGCAGTAACATGGGAAAATTTTTTTAAAAAAATGTACTGCTTGGTCCCATCCCCAGAGATTTTAGTTTAATTGGTCTGGCATGGGGCCTGAGTGTTAAGAGTTTAAAGAGCTCTCTAAGTGCTTTTAATGTGTAGCCAAAGCTAAGCAAAGTACTATGAAACAAGTTATCTCCCTGGGATTCTGTCACAATTGCCTTTTAGTTGGATTTGGACAGGCACCCTGCCCTTCCTGGCTTAGCCTTACCCTGCTGGCACTGGGAAGGCTTGTTAAGACACTGATCGCTGGGCCTCACCTCCAGACTTTCTGATTTATCAGGCCTGAGGTGGAGCCTGAGAGTTTGCATTTCTGAGAAGTTCTAGATAATGCGGATCCTACTGAACTGGGACTATCCTTGGAGAACAGTCTTCATACTATGCTTGCTCCGTCTGGATACTGTTCACTGCCATAGTTCAGAACTCTCTGTTCCTGCATCTAATTTATTCTTCAAGGTCACTCAGATCTTTCCTTCTCCAGGTCTTCTACAACTAGCTTAGCTGGGTGGCATCTCCTCCTTTTTCTATCTGTGCTCCTCAGGGCTCCTTCTCTTCTGAATTATTCATTGTGATTGTTAGTTACCATTGTAGACTTTAATGGTAGCAAGGTGCTCTGCATTCAGGGATCTAAAACTTCACCTTTAAACAGAAGAATTCTCTTTACTCCAAAGAAAGTTTTATTCCAAGTGACAGTATGTAATACATACATAAATGGAATGTAACATGACTTTTGTATGTCTTTCTTTCTGGAGGTCTTGAGGCACATTGGGAAACTGTTTCCTGGGGAGCATAATTTGGAAACCACCCATAGTCCAAGAATTCATTTTATAGATGAGAAAATTGAGATTCAGAGAGGGTGAGTGACATGCTCTTGTATTCTTTCAATATTATTGATCACTAAATTGTCCCAGGTATCAAATCAGGTCCTGGAGGTGGTGAACCTGATGGACAAGATTCTGCTCTCATGAGCTCTTATTCTAGCAGTGGAGGTAGATAATGAGCAAGCGAATGTATAGACAAAATGATAGTGAATTGTGATAAGAGCTAGGCAGGAACCTATTTTGTGCTACAACCATATGAATTTAAGATTTTAATGAAGTAACCTTCATTTTGAGTTCTGAAGGATGAGAAGAAACCAAGCCCCCAGAAAACTGGGTAGGCTGGAGGGAGCTTCTGTGGAGTTTTTTTTATAGGCCACATTGAAAAATTTGAATTTTATTCTTAGACTGATGGAAAATCAATAAAAGAGTGTAAGCAGAAAATGACAACATCTAATTTCACTCCTCCTGTGATCTGTCTCCAAATACCTGACAAATGCAAATTAAGGAGGAAGAAATTTACTTTGGCCTTAAGGTTAAAGCAGAAAGCAGAGATCTCAGGAAGAGCCCCAGGTGAAGAAAAAAGGGGCCAGGACACAAGAATACACCCTTCCAGGCTGTGTTGCTAATGACCTGCTTCCTCTAACCCAGCCCCACTTCATAATAACGCATGCAGCTATGAACTCATCAATGGATGAGGTTAGCACCCTCATAATCCAAGCATCTTTCTAGGTGCCACTTTTGAACATTGCCCATTGGGGATTAAGACCTCCATATGTGAGTATCTGGAGGGGGTACTTCATATTAAAACAACAATAGATATCAACCTTTTTTTTTTCACAGTACTCCATGCAGAGTTGGTACTCAAAATGTATAAGATATGATAGAAACATACAGTGAATATCTAAATTTTAAAATATTATTACAGTGGGAAACATCTGTCATTAATTGTCCTAAAATACTCTTCACTTGTACCATTTCTTTCCATTTTCTGAAGTGGTTCTGGAAACACTCTCTTTTTTATGAGATAAGATTAAAAATATGTTGAATACTATTGCCAAGTGCTGTCCAGTGGAAAGGTAGGCTTATTAAAACAATATGGACTTTCTCCACCAATCTCATTCCCTGGATCTGGCAGTCATGCAACTTCTGGCTCTTCTTTCCAGTCAAAATGACTATGAAAGGTAAACATTCTGAATCAATTCAGGACAATGAGGCAGCCATGACATTGCAACTAAAGACACCCATGAAAGAGGACTTCCAGAAGTATTGTGGAAAGTTGCAAAAATAATGGAATATGTAAGGGTAGGGTGAGTGGGAATGGGGAGTATGTTGAGGGCATTTAATTACAATGTGCCTTTCAGTGTAATTAATTTTTAAAATTTAAAGAATCATATTTCTTATCATACCTCATGTTTTGATCACCACTTGTATGTTGATGGTTAATTTCATGAAGTCAACAAGGATTGATAAACCATCTTCTGTGTACCTTTCTGTCTTCTACACCAATTTCTCCTAGCTTATTTCAGGTTTAGAACTCCTTCCAGTGTCTGATCAGGAGCTATGGCCCTTTCCTCTCATGCGCATATGCAGGCCATGTTTTGCATAGGAATTCATGAAGGCCCTGAGGCCATCTTAGGACCTTGCAGAGGAAGCTGGTCTCCTGATACTTTTCCTTCTGAGATCCTTTGTGTAGATGGAGCCCACCGGTGACCTGCATTTAGGCTCAGATTATCTTAGTGTTTGTAAGCCCTAGCTGTCCTGCCCATTAGACAGGCTAACATATATATTAATGTGGAAAAGTACCCACTATATGGATACAGAATACATATTAATTACTTTCTATCCCTTTTTGGACAGAAAGTAGTCCCTTGCGAGGCAGAATCTTGTAAGTGTTAAGAGTAAATAGGATCCAAAATATACAATATATATTGTGAAAGGGAAAGGGAAAGAAACTGCTCAAAAGGAAAGAGCAATTGGGATGGGGGAAAGGCAAAAAGGAGGGAAAAGATTATTATATATATATATATATATATATATATATATATATTTATAATATATTATATATACAAGATAGAGAATTATATATATTACTATACATATTACACATACACAAGATAGATAATATTACTAATTTCTGTTCATGGAAAAAATGGTTTGTGCTTTCACTAGTTGATTGTTTCATCCTTTTTTTCATGCTTATATTTTATAATCTGAGCAACACTTTGAAGATAACCATATGCAATATATTAACTATTATTAATCTCCTATTATTTTGTTTTAAAATTCTGTACCATCATTTTTATTCTTTTTTTGTTAAAAAAAGAAAAAAGAGTCTGACTGGTGATGTATAGATGAGAATTGAATCCTAGTTCTGTCTTCTGTTTTTCTCATCTGCAGTGTACAGATAAACATGTAAAAACATTTAGCCTAGTACCTGCACATGGCAAGAACTTTCATAATTTGTTTCTAATAATTTTGGCTTTTTATGAAACTATTATTGTTTTCCTTATGCCACTCTATGCTGGCTTGGGTGAGAAGGTTTATATGATGGATTGAAAGTGCAGACTTGATTCTTAGGCTGTTAGATTTTGGGGAGCTCAGCTAGTGTGGGGGAAAACCGTTCCACAGTGTTTCCTCCTAGGAACCCCTTTAACTACTGGAAGACTGATGCTCATAAAATCCATGTTTCTTTCACAGCTCTTTCAGCTTTCTGAGCCCAGGCCAATCAGAGTGGAGAATCAAATTGCTCAGGTATTAGAGAGAGATTTGCCTCCCTCTGAAAACACTTGGCAACATGGAAATCTGTAGCTTAAAGAGAAAGCAAAAGGCCCAATAGAATGAGGCCAGTGCATAATGCAGGAGCCCGCTGCTCCCCAACTTAATTCTATTTTGTTAAGTAATGATGGAATAAAAATTCAGGATGGTAGAAGATGAGATTTGCATCTCTATTTGATCAAATGCCTATTGCTGTCACTTCACGCTAAACGGGTTGCTTCATAAATAGATAAATAAATCAGACATCAATGGGAAATGAAAAGTCATGGCCAGGAATGAAACGAGACAGAAATCATTTTCAGCCATGCTCATTTTGGGGCATCTCTGATGGGAAAGTCACACCCCAGCTGCAGAGTGAGCACTAAAGAGAACTGAGGGAGGATTTTATGGAGTGGGGAGTTTACCCAGTGATCAGGCCCTCATTAGGAGGTCCCACCTGCTGAGCCAGGTTGTCTCAGAAAATTGTGCAAGGCCAACAATTGATCCTCCACTATCAATGCTCCATTTGTGGAATTAACTGGGCTTTGCAGATAATAATTCATGGGGAGTCATTAACTTAATGATATTGGGTCCCTGTAAATGGTTTAGTCTGTCTCAGGGAAAATGGATTTCATAAATCTAGGTAGAAAATTCTGGGTATCTCATGGAAGGCCTGCCAGCAGGGTGGGGCTAGATGATCATCAGATGGAGGAACTCTGCATTCTAGGCTGAGTTGAAGAGGCTGGACCGTGGTTCTTTCATTGTTCTTTTTCTTCCATCCCAGACAATCATTCAGAGTGAAGCAGGAAATGCCTGGGGCCGGAAACAACTTTCCTCTGAGGGAGATGGGTTCCCACACTCCAGTGAACCCTAAAATTCACAGATGAGTAAGTCCCTTACAGAAAGTAAAAAACACTTGCATAGAATTTACCCACATCCTCCCCTATATTTTAAGCCATCTACTCTCTAATCCATTGTTAGTTGTTACACTGTGTTATTCAGGGAAAATAACAAAAAATGTGGACATGTTCTGTACAAGTGCAAATGTTTCTCTGAAAAATTTTCCATTTGTAGTTGGTTGAATTCTCAGATGTGGAACTTGAAGATATGGTGGACCAATTGCCTTGGATGGAAAAAGATCCATTGACTCTTCTATCTTGAGTTTCAGATCCCATAGGTGAAACCCTTTCTGTGGATTCTGGTAAAGGAGAGAAGGCATTATCCCCACTGTGGGGAATTTGGGGAGTTGTAGAAATCACATCTTTCCTCATCTGAAAGTTTTGTACCAGTTAGGTCTTGTATTTGCTGTGCTCCAGATCGGGGGTTTCATGGCTTTGGACAGGGGCACCAAGGAGCCTTGGAGAAAATGACATATGACACTAAATGACAAGCTGGAGCCAGTGTGCCAGCACTGCAGGGAAGGGCACTCAGGGCTGGAAGAGGAAGTTCAAAGGGCCTTAGGACCAGGAAGATGCATTCCGAAAGTTTCGGATATCTGTCTCTTTCATATCTCTTTGACCTGAGCTTCTTTTTTCTTTTCGGCTAAAATGTAGGCATGATGACCAAAGCGGGAACACCCACTTAGAGCCATGAGTAGACAGCTTCATGCTGAGGTGGCAGAGTGACAAACTAGAGAGAACCTACCTCCCTGAACTGCTTAACATTGTGAGACGAGTCAGGTGCCACTCTATTTATCCATGTTTAAAAAAGTAGATTTTCTCCAGAAACAGAATTAATCTTGGTTTACCAGTTGTGTGGCTCTGAAGACATTTTCTTAAGTTCTCTGAGCCTCGGTTAACCTTATCACTGAAACGTGTTTAAAAATCCCTACTGTTTGAAATATGAAGGTCCAAGAACATAGTGTGATGGTTTTCTGCTGCCTCAGCCATGTTTTATGACGTCCTTGAGGTGCCGGTCTCAGACTGCATGCTGAAGCATCTGAGTACCAGACCTCCTGATGGGGCCAGGGCATGTGCCTTTCTGCCAAGATCCTTTGGGCAATCGGGCTTGGGATGCCTGGAGTTGAGTCACCCTTTCTCTCCTGCTCTCACAGTCAGAGTGAACATCAAGGCAAGCAGTCTATGCATATTTTGCAAGGTGTTCATCCTCTCTGAGGGACTTTCTGATGCTGCTTTCAGGCCACCCTGCTGCAAATGCTCCTCGGCCTTAGGAGGGAGATTACCTTCCTCTCCTGGGAGTCGGGGTAACCACCAGCTGCTCCATCATATCTCAAAGACTTATTCTGAAATTCTATTTAAAATGCAGCAGCATCCGTGGCTTACGGCTTGCTGGTTTACATGCTTGTGATGGATCTTTTAATCTAATTAATGGAAGGCAGTATTTCCCTTGGTGTGTTCAGCTGGAGAAAGCTCTGATTTCTAAGCATAGAATACAGGATCAGGAAAACCTGGGTCTTAATGCCAGACAAATCACTGACCCTCTTGAACAGTTTTTTCCCGGGCCTGTGAGTAGGTTTGGGGGCGAGCCCTTTGTGTGTATAGAAAAGTTCCTCAACAATTCCAGGAGCAGTTGTCTTCATTATCTCCATTTTATAGATGGGGAAACTGAAGCGAGAGGAGGTTAACTAAGTTGCCTGGATCATACAGTAAGTAGTGTGAATCTGACAGAATGACATGTGACTGAAGGACTCTCTTGAGGATGAAGGGGTTGGGTGGTTCTAGAGGGCTCAGTGTGGCTAATACCCACTGAAAGCATCGTCTCTCTCTCTATTGTAACAGTTGCCAATATGGACATTGGCATTGCCACGTGGTCATCAGTAATGGAGGAGGCAGGCGGGAGAGTGCAGGAACTCAGGATTGGTCCGTGAACGTGGCATCGCCACCACAGGTAGGAGAGTGCAGAAGGCAGAGCATGACACCTGGGTGGACTTTTCAGGCCCATGGGGGCACCTGTGCTGGCTTAGAAGTGGGCTGGATTCCTGTGAGGGCGCATGTTCTTTGGGTACTGCGCCTTGACCTTGCAAGCATTGGTGGTGAAGATCCAAGTTGTTTGGTGACCCCTTCAGTTACTTTGCTCATTTTCTTTTCTTTTTATTTTATGGAAAAAAAGGGTAAACCAAAATTTCATTACAAAATAATAGAAGAATAACAGTAGTTAATACATCACATGTTGTCACCTTTAAAAGTAGTTGCTCAGGGTTCAAGATCTGGGCACAAAAATCTCTCCAATAGATATTAACACAAACTTTCTTTTTTCATGAACTATTAGTCACTTATACATGGTTTCATTTTTCCCTACTGCCTTTTCCCTTTCACCCATCCTAGTTCTTTTTTACTTTTGAACAATTTCTTCCCATTTCACAGTATCTATTGTACATTTTAGACCTTACTTACCCTTTCATACCAGGAAGACAATATCATGTTTATACCTGTGAGGCTTATTTATTTCACTGATGAGTATGTTATATCCATTTACCTATACAAGTTTCAAATTTATCTTTCTTTATGGCTGAGTAGTACTCCATTATATAAAAATAACACTTTTTAAAAATCCATTCCTTAGTTTATGGGCATTTGTCTCATTTCCAAGATTTAGTTATTTCAAATTGTACTGCTATAAACATGGGTGCACATATATCACTGTGGTATGATGTGTTTAATTCTTTTGAGAAGATACCCAGAAGGGGAGTAGCTGGATCAAATGGAATCTCCAATTCCAGTTTTTTTAGTAATCTCCACATTGTTTTCCAAAGTGGTTGCACTGGTCTACACTCCTGCCAACAATGGAGAAGGGTTCCTTTTTCCCCACAGGCACAGGCACTCTAACATTTGCTGTTGGTTGATTTCTTGATGATAGCTATGCTTTCTAGAATGAGATGGAATCTTGGTGTTGTTTTAATTTCCATCTCTCATATGACTGATGGTGTTGAACATTTTTTCACATATTTATTTATCATTTGTATTTCTTCACTTTAGAAGTGTGTATTCATCTCAGATGTCCATTTTCAGATTGGGTCTTTGAATTTGAGGTCGTGATGTTTTTCACTTTGTTATATGTTCTACATAAAAGTTCTTTGTCTGAGGGACAGTTGGCTAATAATTTTTCCAACTCTGTGGGTTGTCTTTTCATTTTGTTGGTGATTTTTCTTGCTGTACAAAAGCTTTTTAAAAAGATGGGATCCCAGTTGTTGATTCTTTGAAGTATTTTCTGTGCAGTCTGGATTTTGTTCAAAAACTCTCTACCTACATTTATGTCTTCCAGATTTCTACCTACTTTCTCTTCCAGTAGCTTTAGTATTTCTGTTTTAATATTTAGACTTTTGAACCATTTTGACTTTAGTTTAGTGCATGGTGATAGACATTGGTCTAGTTTTAGTCTTCAGCATGTAGAGTCAGTTTTTCCCGCACCATTTACTAAAGAGGCTTTCTTCCAGTGAATGTTTGGCTCTTTTGTCAAGGAAAAAGAAACTTTGTGTTTGTAGTTGTGTCTATATCTTTTAATTGGTTCCATTGGTCCTCTGGTTTTTTTGTTTTGTTTTGGTTTGGTACCTTGTTTATTTTATCACAGTAGCTTTGTAATATAATTTCAAGTCAGAGGTTATGATGCTTCCTGACTTACTTTTGTTGCCTAAGATTGCCTTTGCTATCCTAGGTCTCTTTTGATTCCAGATGAATTTTAGGAATTTTTTCTCTGGTTCTGTGAGGTATGCTAATGATATTTTGATCTGGATTGCTATAAATCTGTGTAAAAGTTTTGGAAGTAGGGCCATTTTCGCTATGTTGGTTCTTCCTATCAATAAGCAAGGGATATCTTTCCATTTTCTGATAGCCTCTTTGATCTTTTTCATAGTACTGTACTTTTCAGTGTATAGATCTTTAGTTTGTTAGATTGATTCCTAAGTATTTCATTTTGGGGAATGCTATTGTGAAGAGTATGGTTTTCATTTCTCTTTCAGTGAGTTTGTTGTTTGCGTACAGAAATGCTGTTGATTTTTGAGTATTGATTTTATATTCAGCTACACTACTGAATTTGGTTGTTAAATCTAGAAGTCTTTTAGTTGACTTTTTGAGGTCTTCTATGTAGAGTATCACGTCATCTCTGAATAATGATAATTTAACATCTTCCTTTTCTGTCCTTATTCTTTTTATTTCTCTCTCTTGTCTAACTGCTCTGGCTAGTGTTCCCACAACTATATTGAATAAGAGCAATGATATGGACATCTTTGTCTTGTTCCTGATTTTAGAGTGAATGATTTCAGTTTTTGTCCATTTAGTATGTTGGCTGTTGCTTTGTCCCAGATAGCTTTTATCAGATTGAAATAAAGACCATCTATTCCAATTTTCTGTATGGTTTTCATCATGAATAAGTGTTGAACTTTGTTAAATGCTTTTTCTGCATCTGTTTAGATGATCGTGTGATTTTTTTTCTTTGGCTCTGTTGATATCATGTATTACATTTATTGGTTTGTATATGTTGAACCATCCTGCATTCCTGGGATAAATCCCACTTGGTCATAGGGTATAATCTTTTTGGTGATTTGCTGCATTCTGTTCTCCAGTATCTTATTAGGGATTTTTGCATGTATGTTCATTAGGGAGATTGGCCTATAGTTCTTCTCTTTGGTGGGTCTTTCTCTGGTTTTGGTATTAGGGTAATACTTGCCTCCAGGAATGAGTTTCAGTTTATTAAAGAGTTTGAGGAGTATTGTAGTAAAACTTCTCTAAATTTCTTATAGAATTCAGCAGTAAATCCATCAGGACCTGGGAATTTATTTGTTGGTAAGTTTTAAATTACATTTTCAATTTCATTTACTGATATTGGGTTATTCAAAAATTTTTAATATCTTCTTGATTCAGTTTTGCTAATCCATACGCATCTAGGAACCTGTCCATTTCTTCTACATTTTCCATACTACGAGAGTAAAGATTTTCAAAATAGGTATTGGTAATTTTCTGAATTTCCACAGGATCTCTAGTGATTTCACCCTTTTCATTCCTCATTGCATAAATTTGATTCTTTCCTTTTTTGATAAGTTGGCTAAGTGTTTATGAGCTTTATTTACTCATTCAAAGAACCAACTCTTTGATTCACCAATTTTTGTACTGTTTTCTTAGTTTCAATTGTGTTAATTTCTGCTCTGATCTTTATAATTTATAATTTCCTCCCTTCTAGCTTTGGGCTTGACCTGTGGATCTTTTCCTAGAAGCTTGAGATACAGCATTAGGTTGTTTATTTGTGCTAGTTCTGTTTTTCTGATTTGAGAATTCATCACTGTAAGTTTCTTTCTTAGGACTGCTCTCATTGTGTCCCACACGTTTGGGTATGTTGTATCTGTGTTTTCATTTAATTGTAGATATTGTTTAATTTCATCTGTAATGTATTGGTTATTCAGGAGGGTATTACTTAATTTCCATGTGATCATGGTGTTTTAATGGTTTCTTTTGCCATTGATTTCCAATTTCATTGCACCATGGTCAGATAATATACATGGGATAATTTCAATTCCTTTTCATTTACTCAAGCATGTTCTATGAGCTACTATATGGTCTATTTTAGAGATAGTCCCATGCGCAGCTGAGAAGAATGTGTTTTCTGATGTTGGGTGGAACACTCTGTAAACATCTACTAAGTCCATTTGTTCACAGCTTTGGTTCATTTCTGATTTCTTTGCTGATTTTATGTCTTGTTGATCTATTTGTTTGTGACAGTGGGGTAATAAGTTCCTTCATTACAATTGTGTTATTGCTCATTTTATTTTTCATGTCTTAATATTTGTCTTATATAGTTGGGTGCTCCTGTATTTGGTGCATATGTGTTTATGATTGCTATCTCCTCCTGTTGAAACTTTCCCCTAAAAAAGTATGAAGTGATCCTCTTTATTTCTTTTGATCATTTTTGGTTTGAAGTTCACATTGTCTGCAAACAGAATAGCTACCTCTGCCTTTTTCTGGGTTCCTGTTACCTTGCTCATTTTCAGTCCAGCCACACTGGGCTGATATGTCTACTTTCTGAAGCCAGGTATGTCTACTTTCTCCTCATGGATGTTTTCTTATCCAGTCAGGACTCTCAGGAGAGGGGAGAGAAACACTGGAGGAGGGAATGTGGAAAGCAATGGAGTAGGCATTGAGGAGCACAGTGCAGTCATGGTATTTCCTCTTGTCTTTAATTATGAGAAATTTTAAAGTTAAAAGAATCCAGGAATGAGTGAATGACTAAAAACACACCATCTAGAATATTCCATTAGCCTTTAACTGTACCATTGACCCTCCACATCAATGAATTCAACCAACCATGGATAAAGTATTTCATAAAACATATCTGTACTGAATACAAATAGACTTTCTTTTTGATCCTTATTCCCTAAGCAACACAATATAGCAATCATTTGCATACCATTTACATTGTATTAGGTAATATAAGCAATGAAGAGATGATTTAAAGTATATAGGAGGATTTATCATGGTTCTGTGAAAATACCAGGACATTTTATAGAAACGACTTGAGCATCGGCAGATTTTGGTAGCCACAGGGAATCCTGGAACCCACCCCTCATCGGGAAGTGAAGGCTAACTCCAGCGGCTTTACCATGTGCTTTAGTTACTTTTTACTTGTTGCTGGGACAAAATATCCGACACCCAAATGAAGGAAGGAAAGGTTTATTTCTTACAATTCTTGGAGGTTTCAGTCCATACTCAGTTGGCTCTGAAGCAGCGTGGCATGGCAGGGCAGCTATTCATGGCTGCTGCAAACAGCAAAAGCACAAACTGGGAAGAGAGAGAGACACACCTTCCTGCCAATACATCATATCCTGGCTCCACGTCTGGGTGGGTAAAACACTCACATCACCAATTCAAGTGCTAGACAATGAACCAATCACAAATACTAGATTTTGTCATGTCCATAATTGCATGAGGTTTGGGGCCACTGACATAAATCATGACAGCATGTTTCTCCAATGTGATCTGAAGTTAAGTTTCATGCACTAGTATTGTAAAATCATCATTTAAAAAAGCCCTTCAGAATCATTTGTGCCTCTGACAGCACACTGTGAGTGTACTGTGCATGATCCAGGTGCACACAGAAACCCTTAAGCAGATGTGGAGGAGGAAATCTGCACTCCTGAGCCCCACATCTTCCTTCGCATCTGAGCAGCTCCCCAAGGCCTGGGGGAGAGGAGTGTGTGGGAGTCTTCAAGTGGTCCAAGCCTCTCATTGTATGAAGAGGAAGTTGAGGCTTGTTCAGGGATGAGGATGCATATCCCAAGTCATTTAGTAAATCGTCAAGGATTTGTTAAACACCAACTCTAAGATTCTCACACAATCCCATTTGATAATTTGATGGAAGTGATGAATGTTTCACCAGAAAAATGCACATTCACAGGGGCAGAAGTGTTCACAGATCACTGAATCTACTCATATTACCCAAAGGCACGGTGGGCTGAGGTTGGACCCTCAGCAGTAGCTTCTCCAAGATGCTGGGAGAAGAGAGGAACCTAATCTGGAGGGTTTTCAGGATGTGAGGTCACATTGTACCACCTTCCTGATGAGCATGTGAAATGAAAGGGGATAGGAGAGAGAGAGAGAGAGAGAGAGAGAGAGAGAGAGAGAGAGAGAAACAGAAAGGCAGGGGCTCTCTTGGTCAGTAGCTGCCTGAAAGCCCAGCCCTCTGCAGCCTGTCCTGCCTGGTGCCAAAGAAAATATTCTCAGATGAATGCTGGGAAATGAGAAGGTGGGCAGGAGACACCGTCTCCAGTTGCAGCCCAGCCAGTACTGAGCTCTCAAAAGCAAAGGCATCATCAATTTCACTCCTCTCCCCTCCTCCTTCCCTTCCTGTCTGTGAATCTGGAAGCTCCCATGGCCAGCAGGCTTCCCAGGGGGAGAGGTACTAGCCTAACACTTGGGTTCCTGGGGAGCTCTGAGTGGACTCATGGAATGAGGGGTTCAGAGTAGAGGGACTCACCTGCCTAAGGAAATTATCTTGGCTCTGTGTAGAGATTTCACTGTAAAAGTACTCATCACAGTGTTGTTTATGATATAAATAAGGTGAAGAGATTCTAAATATCTACCAATAGGGAATTAGCCAAGTAAACAGAGGTATGGGGAATATAAAGCAGGATCTTGCTATCTATCCACCGGTCCATATTGCTATTGCATCTATCTATCTATCTATCTATCTATCTATCTATCTATCTATCTATCAATCATCTATCTGTCTGTCTATCTATCTATCTATCTATCTATCTTCTATCATGTACCTATTCATCTACTTTATCAAGAGATACACTCACTTACTGGAGCACTCATAGAACATCAAGCTCAACATTTTAACCTTTAACAACCTTTCAAAAAAACTCCTCTTGTCTCAAATTCTTGAACTTTTCCTGATACTTCTCCATGAACCATCCCCTCTCTACTGACACCCGACAATCTTAAGATCTTGCCCTTTCCTTCCCTTCTCCATTTCCATCCACCTTTATTCTTTCTCATCTTGCAAAAATGAGAATTCCTTATCCCCTGTTATCCAGTATTTTCTATACCAAATTTTGTACTCCAAAAGCTCAGAGCCAGATAGTGAAGACAGAATTCACCTTATTAGAGGAGAAGGGTAGAATTGTGAACATGAAATTCCAGAATTAGCTTTAGCAGGTGGAGGAGAGTCCAAACAAACAAATGTTAGGTTTCCCACTCCATCACATATCTTTAAAGCTTTGCTATTAACAAAGTTCCATTTAGAACATGTGTGCTGGGAGGCAGTCCGGTCACTGTGCATGAGAGTAAGAAATCCCCCTGGATTGCGAAGGACCTGGTGCTCATGTTTCTGAACAAGAGAAAGAATTCTAAAAGAACCCAGTCAGTTTCCCTGCCACCACCTTTGGCTTTCCAGCAGGCAGGATGAGGGAGCCACAATCTAGGAGTCTCTGAAGAATCAGATCAGAAGCAATTTCCTGGTTCTGGCCCTTAAATGAGTGAAAATCAATCATTTCCCTTTGGCACCTGCCTTAGGTGGGAGGCGCTCTCCAATTTTGTCTCTATTCAGAATCAATTTATCAAGCTATTGATGCTCCTGGATGAAAGTGACAGAAGACAGATGAGCTGGGCAAACTCTAGGGAAGGTGAAGTTTATGCTTCAAGTGCTGCTGGAACTGGGTGTCAGGAGGGTTCATTTATGTATATCTGAGGAAAGTATGGAAATTTTTGAGATGAGTCTCCATATCCTCCTGAAAAGTCCCAGTCCACTTCTGCTGAATTCTAAGCCTCCCTTTCCTGGGCTAAACCCACTTTTTGCCAATTACAGCTGTGAACATCTGGTCATGAATAGGTAATCAGAGGGCTTCTCTTTCTGACCACAGTGATTGCAAGTGGTAGGCTATGAACCAAGGTGGCCATCAGAATCCTCCATAGCAGCTTCCTACTGGAGCTCTGGGAAAGATGGTTTTGCTACTGACATGGCCTAGTAGGGCCAGGTGAGGCCAGGGCTGCCAATGGCTGCTTCTATGACACAATGAAAGCCAAAGAGAAAAGAGATAAACCGACAGTCTTTCTTTGATGGCGTCTTACTGGAATTCCTGAATTTATCTATTCCCGGGGGTTTTCTATTTCATGAACCAGTATATTCCAATTTTTGTTAGATCTAGTCTGCCTTGGGTCTCTGTATCTATCAGTTTTCCCTTTATTGGTACCAAATATCTGAAACCTGCAACTCAAAGGAGAGGTTTATGTTGACTCAGGGTTTCAGAGGGTTCAGTCTATGGTTGGCTGGCACCAAATCAGAAATGTCATGAAAGATGGGCGTAGTAGAGGAAAACTACACAAATTATGATGGTCAAAAAACAGAGAGAGGGATGAGGAAGAACCTGAAAAGAAGGTGTCAGGACAAGATTTGGTCCCCAATGTTATACTTTCATGACCCATCTCTTCCAACTAGGCCCCACCTAAGGTATGGGTTAGCCTCAGCCCATTGGTGAGGATAGTGCCCTCATAGCCTGCCAGTTCTTTAGGAATCTCTTAATTCAGTCAATTGACCATCAAGCTTGCAATTTCTATCACATCTTAAAAGAATAATGCTTAATACAGGTCCAATATGCGGAGTTTAGCATTTGTGTGGCTTCACCAATCCATGCTGTCAGCTTCTACCTGCCTGGTGGAAGAATTCAATTCAGTTTCATCCCATTTAGCACTCAGGAGGCTGAGGCAAGAGGATCGTTGTGAATTTGAGGCCTGTCTGGGCTACATAATGAGTTTGAAAGAAAAAGCCAGTCTGAACCACAGAGTGAGACCTGGTTTTTTAAAAAAGAAAAGAAATTCATTCCATTTCATTCCATTGACTCTTTTCAATTAGATTCAGTTCAATTAAGTTCATCTAAATTATTTGAAAAACTAATATATACTGTGGACATTTCTCCAGATTTTAGGAATATAGAGATGTATACATACCTACCTTTATACTTAAGGAACTGAAAGTCACTTATGAACAGTCCAGGTTGAATGTGATAAATGCTCTTATGTTCCAGGTGCAGTAAGACCAGATAGACCATTGGATTCTCACAATTCAGAAGCTTTTCTTTTCTTTTCTTTTTTTAAACTGTGATGGGAGCCAATTTTGTACTCCAAAGCAGGAACTTTGAGGCTGGGCGTATTTATCTTCCTCTGCCTTTTAGCTGGATGACTTTCAGCCAGATGGCTTCACTGATCTGAGACTTACTTTCTTTTGAAAAATAAGGATGATGGGCAGAATCTAGGTGGGTTAGGTTGAAAAGTCAGTGGAAGAACTAGCAGGTGAAGTGTTTGGCATACAGCAAGGGCTATGAGCAATTCCTGCCTCTACCCACTCCCATCTTTGGGAGCCGTGGTGGTGGGGAGCAGTGGGGTCAATGACAAACTGTCTATGTACACTTAGGGTCCTGCATGCTTCCTGGCACATCAAAGGTGCCTCAACATGCTTAATGGATAAATGTTGGATGCAGAGTCCCAGGTTGTAACTGGTCACCAGCTGACAGCAGATGTTCAAGCGCTCAGCAAGGACCTCAGTGTGGAAATCAGAATTTCTGCATGGGGATTGGGATGCAATGTGTCCAGAACTGGGACATTTGACAGAAGGCTGTGATGCATACTGGTCAGTGTCCTTCTCTAATATTCAGAAAAATTTAATTTATATAAATAAATGGAGGGAGGCGATGAGGATTGTGAGGAAGAGTCATCACATCTCTCCTCAGGGTTCAGAGAACTTCTTGTGACTCAACCTCTTCCTCAGGATGAAAGACAAAGAGATCAGGATCCAGTGCGTCTACTTTACAGAAGGGGGAACTGAGACACCAAGGAACTTGTCCATGGTGATCCATCAGGTGAGTCAGAGCCAGGCAGGAATTTTTGGTCCACTTTCAGGGTGGTCATTCTGCCCCCTCCCACTCTACAGATTTTCATTAGAACACATTTTATTCATACTGGAGCAGAGGTGAAGACAAGTTGAAGTGAGGTGGGCCATGGGGACAGTTTAAGAGTGTCCTATGTCCTCTCCCATGCCTTTTCTCCAAACTTTAAGAGGTTTTCCTTCCCCTCTTTTCTTCTGAGAAAACTCCCTTGGTTTCACCTTCTCTGAGTGGTGTGTGGGCCACCACTTAATTGTCTCCTCCTTTTTCCAATGTGCCCTCTCTCTCTCTCTCTCTTGCATCACAGAGTTACACCCCCATACCCTCTTTACATTTTTATTTTGAGACAAGGTTTCACTATGTTGCCCAGGCTGGTCTTGAACTTGTGGCCTTATTGACTCAGGCTTCCAATTGCAGGCATAATCTCAGTATATCCAGTGCCTCGTGTAACCAGGCATTGGATATATATCCAGCCCTTACACTAGGGAACCAAACCCTAGGTTTTCATAGGGGCCAGACCCATAACAAAGGGGAGACGTAGGCATGAGCCAATAGGGAATGATGGGGACTTTCTGGCAAACTGGGTAATTTGGGCCTTTTTAAAAGGGGAAGGTGCCACTCAGCTCATACTGATGCTGTCACACAAGAAAATCTGGGCATACTGTAGCCAGGTCTTGCAATTTTCAGGAGAAGCCAGAAATGCAGTGTGTGTGTGTGTGTGTGTGTGTGTGTGTGGTTTCCTATTTAGAAAGAGAATCTAAATCTGCTGGGAGAATCAGCCTGCAGCCCTCAGTTTACAGCTCTCCCTGGTGTCTCCTATGCATTATTAGCCTGAGCGTCAGAGCGTAAGATCAGCCCAGGAAAGATGGGAAAAGTGGAGCCAGCCAGAGGCCTTGGCGGGAAGTCAGCTCCCAGAGAAGGGTCCCCACAAAGTTGCTGAGTTTCTGGAAGCTCAGGCGCTTTCTCCCAACCACCCAGCTCCTGGATGCTGACAGCCCAAGATGTGGAATTCACTTTGAATTGCTAATCACAGGAAAAAGGGATATTGATGTCGCTGCTCATTAAGGGCTGGCCTGGTTTAAACTTTGGAGGGCTCCTGTCTGTCGCTGGCCATGGCAGGAGTTGGGGAGAATACTATTTTTATTAAATAAGAGAGGGAATCCAGAGGCCTAAGTGTCAGGAAGGCAGAATCACAGGAAGGATGTGGAGACCCAAGTTCTTCACAACGCATTTACAGAGACGGCAGGGTCGCAGGTCTGAGAACGTCAGTCATAGTGCCTTCTCCCACTCAGGGTCAATGATCATGGCAACTGGACAACACGATGGGTCCGGCGACAGGGCCTGGCTTTACTGGAACTGAAAGTGGCACAAACAGACTGATTAGAGCGGTCAGCTGTGATTTATAGGAGGCCTCTTTTGCAGATTCTTTCTGAGTTGCTCTTGGAGGTAGGTCAGCATTAGTGGTTGCCAAGACAGCTGGCATTGTTGCCCTTGAAGGCCAGCAACCTGGCAGGCAGAAAACGGCTTCAGGGCCATCACCTCATTCCTCCATGTGGCACTTACTGGTCTCTGATTCCCAGTGACAGCAATGCTTCCCACAGGTGGGCAGATTGTACTTCACTGTGTCCATTTTGTGGATGAGGAAGTTGAAACCTGAGAAGGTAAATGAAGCTGGGACTCAGTCTGGTCAGCCCAACGGCAAGACACAAAGTCATGGACTTGGACACAGCAGCACTTTGGTCACTGATATTGGACCTGTAGGAGATGCAGGGGATGCTTGTTACCTGCTTACTTGCTCTCTGACGCATTCACCCATTCCCTGCCTCATGCTAAATGTTCCTATGCATTACTCTGGCCAAGGCAGATCAAAGGGGTTTTGAGAGCCAGGCAGGCCTGGGGACAATGAGATGGTAGTAAGTGAGCTAATCTTCAGCTTCCAGGGAAGAGGGTTAGTAGATAACTCTAAAATCGATCAACCAAGAGGCTGAGGTGCAATCTTTCTGCTCAGAGGTGGGAAAAGCCTTCAGGAACTAGGAATGAGCTTTTCTCTACTGTGTTGTTTACCCCTACCACGTATTACTATAATAGAAATCCCAGACAATTAAACACACACACAACTGTCTCCTTTTCTCCACATTGCCTAGGAATTCCTCTTACCAACTGCTGGTTTCTTTTTCATATCTCTCAGTGACCTATAAACTCCTTGAAAGCAAGGACCATGTAATCTTCTTATACCCTTGTGTCTAACATTCAGAGGGTATTCCAAGTAGCTTTACCAAAAGTCAAAAACAAGGGGCTAGAGAACGTGTCATTCAGGATCAGGGCTAATAAACAAGGGATTGGCTTTCCACTAGTTTATAAGCTTTACTCTCTCTGTGTACCACCTAAATAATTACTAGTTAGCATTTTTCTTTATGGCAAAGTACATTTTGAGTATTTAAATACATTTACAGTTATCCCTCAGTATCTATAAGGCATTGGTTTCAGGGCTACCTCCCCATTCCCTCCATTATCAAAATCCAAGGATGCTGAAGTCTCTTTTCCAAATGGCATAATCCTTGCATAGAACCTATACATATCCTCTCATATACTTTAATCTTCTCTAGGTGAATTATATTACTAAATATGATATAAATGCCATGTGCTGTATTGTTTAGGGAATAGCATCAAGAAAAAAGTGTGTACATTGTCAGTACAGGTGCAGCCATAGCAGGCCTAACTACATGGTGTGTAAATAGATGAGAGCTGAGCAATGCTGAAACTGCAGGAGAGGGGATAAGAGTTTGCGAGATGCCTGGAGGCTGTAGCAGAGCACACACGCACGCACACACGCACACGCACGCGCGCACACACACACACACACACACACAAGCATAAGCACACGCAGACTTGCATTCTCCTGAATTTAGGGTAGTGCTAAGACACAGCAGATTCAAATTCTGCTTTTTGGGGGGAACTTACTGAAATTAAAAAATATTTTCAAGCCATGGTTGAATGAATTTGTAGATTTGGAATTTGCAGATACCTAACTGTGTTTAAATGCATGCATTTCAAAAGACAACGAAGGGGTGAACCTAAATCATTTACTGTGAATGGAAGGTTACCATAAAAGCAAATCAGAGGCACATAGCACAATTACACTGGGGAGACTGAGGAAGGAAGATCACAAATTCCAGGCCAGTTTGGGCAATTTAGCAAGACTCTGTTAAAAAAGAAGAAGAAGAAGAAGAAGAAGAAGAAGAAGAAGAAGAAGAAGAAGAAGAAGAAGAAGAAGAAGAAGAAGAAGAAGAAGAAGAAATAGAAGAAGAAGAAGAAGAAGAAGAAGAAGAAGAAGAAGAAGAAGAAGAAGGAGAAGAAGAAGAAGAAGAAGAAGAAGAGGAGGAGGAGGAGGAGGAGGAGGAAGAGGAGGAGGAGGAAGAAGAAGAAGAAGAGGAGAAAGAAGAAGAAGAACTAGGAACTTAGTTCAATGGTAGAGCATCCCTGGGTTCCACACAAGAGGAAAACAAAGGAGAATTACAAAATTCTTGGCCTGGCAGTCCTACCTGGATCCTGATGCCACTGGTTAAGGTTGTGCGGTAGAGACATACATAATCAGAAGGACTGAAGAGAACTGAAGGGGAATGCTTTCTTTACTGCTCTTTAGAACCCCAAATGGAGTGGCTTTGTCTCTGTGTTGTTAGAGCCCTGTCTCTGGGCCAGGGCTCAGTGATCGCTGAGCTCTGAGAAACGCTGGCTCAGGTGTCTCATAGCTTTCTTTCCAATCTGTCCACTCTCAGAGTGGGGCATCCTTTTGGGAGTGACTCTCTTCAGTGTCCCTGACTCCCAGGCCCCTGAGAAGGACAGAAGGACACAGTCTGCCCAGCATCTGAGCCGTCCATCTGGAATTCCAGACCTCCCCCCAGGAGTTCTGATCAGGTGGTAGAAAATTGTATTTATGGCTCGGTGACCAGATGGAGCTAGAATGACCCATATCTGATCATAGTGATAAATCAAGTCAGCAGCACAGTCTGTCCAGTGTGTCTGACTTGCAGTCTTTGCTTTTGCACTGGAAGGGATCTTTCAGTTTTGTGTAATCACTTGGCTTGCTGTTAACCGCCCCCACCACCGGCTTCTGCAGGCTGGCAAACAATTGGTTGCACAGAGAGGTCTATTCACAACATTTCCAAACCAGGGAACCAACTCGACCAATCATAGTCCCCTCAAAGGACATGAGCATTTTGGTTTGGTTGGCCCCCTCCTTTCCTACCCCCTGATTCCCCAAAAATTTCTTTTGAAATTGCATATAGAATACTAATAATGATACTGATTGTTCCCCAAGCTTCCCGCAGAGTGGGCCAGAGACCTTTATAGGTCTCAGCAGCTGGAGAGATGCTAACTCTAAATGGAAATTTAATCATAAGGCATCAAAATGTTGCTTTTTCAGTGCCACTGGGGAAGAACTAGGGTTCTGGCTTGGACAAAAGTGTTTCCCTTTCTAGGTTAAAGTCCCTGAAATCCCCTTACTTTGGTCATGCTTTGGACTAATGTGTGATTTATTTTCTTGTAAAAAAAACTTTTTGTGTTGATATGGACTTTGATCTCTGGTGGAGCCTACAAAGTGACCTTGTCTGGTGATGCTCACAGGGAGCTTCCCTAAAGGAGACCACCCTAAGCAAACACACAGCTTAGCAGGAGGATACTGTCTGGACAGCAGAACCCCAGTTGAATTGGATGGGCAGTGGGGGTTCTGAACATAGTATGGTGACAGTTGTCCAGATCCATTCCCAACTCAAGACAGCCAAGGGCCAGCTTGTTGAAGATCTGTAGCTCCTAGATGCCCAAGCAGTGGCACTGAGGCCCCTGTGACATGGTGTGACACAAAGGGGAGAGTCCTTCATGCCTTATTCTAGCCCGATGGGCAGCATCAGCACAAGTGAAGTTAGGGACATTGGGATAGGCTCTGTGGGCCCCTAGGAGAGTTGAAGGCACCTGGGAAAGACTGGGCATGTGCCTTGTGTCTGCTGTATCCTGAAGGGCAATCTAGGGGAAGCACCTGCTCAGTGGGAAACTTTGGGGCATGGTGATCTGATACTTGCACAGCAGCTGTGGGTTGGAAAGAGGGGTTATGTGATGGTCAGTGACCTGGATATTTGAACTTAGCTCAAGGGAGAAAAGAAAGATGAAGAAACTCTTTAAAGAAGGCACGTGTGTCTGCAGATCAGGAAATGGACAGGGTTTTTAAAGTCACAGGGCTGCATGGGCAGCCAGAGAGAGACACATCAAAAGGCCTGGAAGAGGCCAAGGGGACAAAGCTTACCTGCAGGGAGCAGCCAATTAAGAGGGTCTTTTTAAGCCAGAAAGCTGAGGCCCAAGGAACAGTTAATGCCTCTCCTGGTGGCATTCCAACCAGAGAGAAAGACTAGTTTAAAGAGGTCACTGGTCCATGGGTCCAGGTATGACAGAGGCAGTTTGGTCACATGTTTGGTACAGTGACTGTTACCTGGCCCACAGGTGAGTACATCCAATGCACACCCCAAAGGATGCATGGCTTCACCTGAGATGCACCTCAGAAGAGGGGCTTCCCATCCTGATGTGGGGGGCACAGATCAGAGGAGGACTTACAGCTGGAAGTGATAGATCACCAGCTATGAGTGACATAGAAGACAGTAAGCTAGCGAGTACCTGGATCTAGTCTGTGACAGGGCAGTGTTGTCTGCCCTGTAAATGAAGCCCATGGAAGCTTCAAGCAAGAAGAGATATCAGGAGGAAGATGGGGAATGATAGACTAGGGTTCAGCAACTATCCCCCATTCCAGGGAGAATGTGACCCTCGCTGACCTGGGCTTGGCCTGTGTCACTTTGGCTAGTAGATATGAGGGGATATGATGCAAGCATTCGATGCTGGAGATGTCTGTACCACCGAGCTTGCTCTCACTTTAGCACAAGTAGAGCACATTCCTCCCTTCAGACTTCTAGTCAAAGGAGGCTGAGGGACACACACAGCAGCTGGGGATCCAGCCCCATATGGCCAAACCCAGTGGAGCCTGGCCTTGGCCAGCCAAATCCCAGTGGACACATTGAGGTGTGGAGGAGAAATCAGTGCCCGGGTAGCCTGAGTAGAACTTGAGCAGCTTCTGGTAGCAAATGCTTAGAACTTTCAAAAGCTCACAGCTGCTTTTAAGTACCAGGTATCCACAGTCCCACTGCATGCTGGGAGGCAGTTCTAAAGCCCCGACTCACCTCGCTCTTTAGTCTATTTTCTGATGCTATGGCTGACTAGGACAGACTGGGTAATTTGTAGATAATAGGGATTGTGTTGCTGTGCGGTCTGAAGTATGGCACTGGCATTTGGTGAGGGCATCTCACGGTGGGACACAGCAAGCATACTAGCCTCAGCAGTAAGTGTTCTCAGACTTCCTGTCTTTGATCCTTTCTAGCTTTGCAACTTTGAGCCTCAGTATCCTCATCTGTAAAGTGGGACTCATGGTGGTGACCTACGTCAAAGTGTTGTGAGACTTAAATGAGGTAATGCTTGTTAGTATTTTGAATATTCCCTGACACAGAATAAGTATTTTTTTGTTTGTGTGGTCCTGCAAATTGAACTCCAGGCCTCATGCATGCTAGGCAAGTGCTCTACTCTGGAATTATGTCGCCAACCCTTGTTATTTTTTATTTTAAGAAAGTGTCACTATGGAGCCCATACTACCTTCAAACTTGCCATTCCCTTGCCTCAGCCCCACAAGCATCTGTGTGCTGCTGCACCCAGAAGTAATTAGATATTCAAACAGTAGTCGTTGCTATGTTATTTATTTATTTGGTGGTTGAACTGCAGTCATCAATAACGTCCAGTACTTGTGGGTTTTTACCCATGATGCATTCAGACTTGGGGGCCCGAATGAATTACTTGATTCACAGAACCTTGTAGGTGAGCTGACCTAGGTCCTTAATTTCTGCTCCTGATTAACAGAGAGCACTCACTCTGTGAGTGCTCATCACAGAGGCCTTGTGGCTTCTGGGCTGAGGGCTGAGTCATGACCTTCTAGAGATGTAAAATCCAGCCCTGGGCAGTTGCCAAAGATTAAAGAGATTAAGGTCAAGTTCAAAGGGTCTCATAAAGCCAGATTCCCTTATTATTGCAATGAATCTGAACCCCATAAGATGAGTAAACAGGGGGGCTGGGCCACTGGAGGGTCACATCTTCCTGGCCAGAGGAGTAATGCTGTCTATTTCAGTGAGGGAAGGGCTACCATGTCTCCTTGCACTAGTGACCTGAGCTCTGTGTCTAACGTGACATCACCACTGGAGCTTTGTACTCTGAGGATGGGGGCTTCAGGCAAGAAGCACAGAATTTTCCTCATGAAGCATAACTGAGAAAGATGAAATTTGTTTTTATACTGTACTTACTGAGGCAAGGATGCCCATTTTCCCATGTTTTATATTTCTGAAATCAGAGTGTTTTTTACTGTTAAGTGACATGTAATTGTAGCAGAATAGCCAGCACAGATTACTCTGTTTTGGTGTTTCATGCTATACCAGTGTGCCTTACAACAGACAGCATGTTTGATTAGGAATTATTTTTTCAGTACTGGAGATTGAACCCAGGGTGATCTACCACTGAGCTACATCCCAGCCATCTTTTTAAACAAAAGTTTTGAGGCAGGGTCTAGCTAAATTGCTCATGTTGCTCTTGAATTTGTGATCCTCATACATTTTAAAAAACATAACAGTTCCTCCAAAATTTAAAGACCCAATCCAAAAATGAGTATCTGGGATGAACACACAATTCACAGATGGAGAAATACAAATGAAAAATAAATATATAAAAAAATGTTCAACATCATTGGACATTCGAGAAATGCAGATTAAAACAACACTCAGCTATCCTCTCATGCCAGAAAAAATGGCTAACATCAAGAAATTAACCAATGACAAATGCTGGCAGGGCTGTGGGGAAAAAGGAACACTTCTCCATTGTTGGTGGGAGTGTAGACTGGTGCAGCCACTGTAGAAATCAGTGTGGAGAGTCCTCAAAAAACTAGGATTAGAAGTTCCATTCAACCCAGCTATTCCCTCTCTGGATATTTTTCCAAAAAAATTAAAAACATCATATCACTGCAATATATGTGCACGCATGTTTATAGCTGCACAATTTATAATAGCCAGATCTTGGAAACAACCTAAATGCCCATTGACCATGGAATGTATAAAAGACATGTGGTATTTTTAAACACTGAAGTTTTACTCAGCTATAAAGAAGGATAAACTGGAGGCTTTTATAGGTAAATAGATACAACCAGAGACAATACTCATAAGTGAAATAAATCACATTTGCATAGGTAAATATCATATTGTCCCCATAGTGTAACAAAAAAAGAGTAAAGAAGATCCAAAATGTACAATAGATATTATAAAGATGAAGGGAAAAGAAAGTGCTCAAAAGGAAAGAATAACTGGGACAGGGGAAAGGACAAAAGAAAGAAGGGAAAAGATTGTATGTATATACACATGTGTGTATGTGTGTATGTAAATATGTACAAGATAGATAACTATACTACTAATCTCTGTTCATCAAAAAGAACAGTTGTGCTTTCATTGTCTGATTTTTGATCATTTTTTGTCCCTAAATCTTGTAATCTGAACAAGTAGTTTCTAGATAACAATATGCAATATATATTAACTAGTGCTAATTTCCTATTTCTTCTGTGTTTTGAAACTTGGTATCATTTTTAGCCTTTTCCATTTGTTGTTAAATTAAAAACAACAACATCAACATAACAGCTCATATTGATACAAGCTGCATCTGTGCTAAATCCTAGGATTGGTGCCTAACGTGGCGTCTCGCACTAACGGTAGCTTTGTTTTGCAGAAAACTAAGAAAGGTGAGGTCTCCTGCTTTGGGTCACACAGTAGTGAAGTGACATTATTGGAATTCAAGCCAGGAAGTCTGTCTCCAGAGAACCCTCCTTAAGCACTCTCTCTGAAGTAGGGACAGGCTAGCGGAATGATTGAAAGGTTAAGTCCTAAACATAAATTTAGCAAGTCCTCTTATCAGTGAGCAGACACAAACCCCAGTCAGTGTGTGCCGGCATCACCCAAATGCCACTCCCAGTTTCCTTTAGAGAGTAATGCATTTGACACACAGAATACAGCATCCCTCTGGTGACGGAAACTTGGCTCCATCAAGATAGGCTAACTGGATGTAGTCAGTTGCCAGGATGGGTGTGCTGAGCTGATCTCAAATTTTACATTGTATAAAAAAACGCCTTCTGCTGCATTAAGAAAATTAAGTCAGACTAATTTCCAAGGGCCAGAGTAGCTTCATCCTCTACAAAAAAAGTTAGGGTGCTACCATCTGCGAAGATGAAGGTTGTGGTGACTGCCCAGAAGCCATAAAACCAGGAAATGTGGGGCCTGGGAAAATGATCCAAGACATACAGTTGCCTTTTTTGAATATTGGGCAAGTGCTACCACTTGGTGTCAATATGCCTCCAGGTGAATAGTCCCTCAGCCCCACGGGCTGTATTTCTCATCCTGTGCCCCGTTGGGGCCCCACATTGTCCTCTATGGACCTGACTACAGCCTTCACCACCCCATCCTGTGGCTTCTCTGTGGCCTCTGTTCCCTGTGATCTTGAACTTAGGACCTGTGACAGCTGTCCCTGTGGACATTAGACGCCTTGACATCTGTTGACCACACACATGCTTGGTGTAATAGGGAGCATGAATGGGACCCAGGCCCTGTACCTAACTGATGACATTTGGAGATCAACGATGAGAAACATTTCTGTGAGGTTCAAATCAGACCTGACACCCCCAGTCCCCAGCCTGCTTGCCAGCAGAAACGCTGCAGTCTGCAGGAGACTCAGCTGACTAGTGAAGTTGTCACCAACAAGCACAGGAAAGGAGATAAGATAAGACAAGGAAGTTTGCAGGTCCTGGGGACATCTGGAGACAACCAAGAATTTATATCAGACACCAACAAGGACTCTGCCCATTGAGATGCAAGACTGCCAGGAAACTTTGGCTACAGATGTTTATTGGGATCTTCCTGCCTAATGTCCTCTGTCTTCTCTCGCTCCCTTTAAAAGGGACACACTTCTCTTTGTTTGGGACAGAAGGTCTCATCATCGCACCCAGGTACCATAGATTCCATGCCATGTTGCCTTACACTCACCTGCTGGTCTCTGCTGGTTTCCCCCTTTCTCCATGTATTACTTATGTTACAGTTTCACCATAGGGGGCAAACCAAAGGATCTCATCACCCTACAGGCCACAGCGATGAGGTCAGCTATACAGCTAGATCCCAGGAAGGGCGGGCAAGACCCAAGGATTCCAGATCCTACAGCGCTGCAAGGAGACTTTCACACTGGAGACTGAGGTTCAGAGAAGCAGCTGTCTCCAACAGGTAGAGGAGCTGTTAGGGTCTGGTTAGAAATTACTCTGTGGTATTGTTTCTTTCTTTTTTTTTTTTCTGATTAGGACATTAATGCACATTCATTGTGAGCACATCAATACACACATAAAAAGTGAAAAAACACAAAAACCACCTCCATATGTAGCACAATTCTCAACACGTAGTAAGTATGCAGCAGGCACGTATGGATTAAATTATGAAATATGTTAATGCAGATGAGTCGTAGATGGAGCTGTGTCTGAAATGCTTACTGCACAGGTCTCTGTTGGTAAACTCCAACCAATATCAACCAGTATCTGACATTTTCAAGCCCTTCTCCTATGGCTGGTTTCTCAGATCCCGAGAGTTTAAAAAGAAAGCAGGCACCTGGCAAGCACAAAGGCCACTCCCTGTGCTGCTCCCTGGATCTACTCAATGCACTGGGTCTTGTTGTTATCACTGTTTTACAGATGGTAAAAAAGGCTCAGAGAAGTGGAATAACACATCAACATTACACAGCTCGTGAATGGGTGAGAGGTAGAAACTCAGGTCTCTCTCTCTAGTTCACCATACTGTGTCACTTCTATATCAGTTCCTGTAAAGAATCCCCCTTCCTGCTAAAACAAAACTCATGCCGATGACAACACACCAATAAAACATCCTGAAGCATGCCCCAGTGTCATACCTCAGGCCTATGGCGAAGCTGATAATCCCTTTGGACATTTAGTTTTTGGTACATTTATATGGAGCGCGCCAGCAGGGCTATTCCTCACACACACGTCAGCCTCTTCCCGCTTGCTAGCCTGATCAGTTAAGGCTTGGGATGCAGATGAGGCAACATCTTACTGCTGGGTGTGGTTCCTGATGCTTAAAGGTAGGATCTTGACCCGTTCTCACGCCCAGTCTGTCTCTCTTTAGTCTCTCTGGACACCCAGTGAGTTATATCGGGTCTTACGTGGAGGATTCTCTCCTCCTCCTCCTCTTCCTCCTCTTCCTCCTCCTCTTCCTCCTCTTCTTCTTTTTCTCCTTCCCCTCCTCTTCTCTCTTCTCTTCTTTTCCTTTCTTGTCACACAAATGCAAGTAGACCTCAGGGATTCTTGAGTAACTGATCTCTAACCATTTTTCTTACATTCTTGAGAAGAGGGGCATGAATATGATCAAAATACATTATATGCATTGATCCCCCCAAAACATGGGAAAAGACTATGGGGGCTAAAATGAGGGGTGGGTGGAAGGTTAAATGATTACAGTATGGTTCCGGCATGTACACATCTGTCAAAATGAAACCCACTAATCTGTATAACCATTATGTCCTAATGAAAAATGTGTGTCGGGGGGAAAGATTTAGCAAGATATTGCAGCTTCATTTATTTGGGAAAAAAAATTTCATATTCTCAATGAAAACACATTTATTTGGTATCTACTATTATCAGGCTCTAGGAAAATTACTTTGTGATGATGAGAAGTAAATAAATAAATTGGTCCTCCCTATCCACTGGTCAAAAATATTCAGGAAAAGAATGTGTCTCTGTGAACATGTACAGACTTTTTCCTTGTCATCTTCCCCTAAAAAATATAACAACTATTTGCATAGCATTTACATGACTCTAGGTATCATAAGCAAGTCTTATGTTAGGTATTATAAGTAAGGATACTTTAAGTATAATGTAATTAAAGTATTTCAGAGAAGGTTCACAGGTTGTATGCCAGTACTATGCCGTTGTCCTCAGGAACTAACCCCTGTGGATACCGGGGACTAACCTCATGGATTCTACCATCTCATATGATGCCAAACTTCCGCTTTCTGAAGGCTACTTAAAACCCTGCTTTAAGGGCACTGGGAAAACCTAGGATCTGAAAGTGGTGAATCGCACCATTCACACTCCTGGATATAACAGGCCCCCCTGCCTGAGGCGCATTAAAGTATAAACACCTCACTGGAACTAGCAGAAGCTGCAGAAACTCTGCTTTCGTAACAAGAGACAGATTTCTGCCTAGAAAGTGAAGGGGATTTAAATATTCTTTGGGGCAAGCTGTTCTTTTGTTCTAGAAAAACCACCTAAACAGGTCTATTAGCTACACAAATGCAGAGGAAGTGGGTGCCAATTGTGGTGGGGAAAGCTGTGAATCATCTGTTGTCCTAGATACAGATGGGTAGGCCAACCTCCTCCTAGTTCTTTTGAAATATCTTTGTTTGGAGCTGGGGGGGGGTATTCCTTTCCCTCCTGTATGGATTTAAACACATTGTGTAGGAGGCCCAGAGCTCACTGCTTATCTTCAGAGATTGCTGGATGCTGGTGAGGGAAGAATTTCGATGGGGAGCTGATAACCTGAGGCAGCAGCTCACAAAGGACCTGGTCCAGCTTGGGGAAGCCCAGTGTGGATTCTGCTGTTGAGGTCATATAGATGGTGTAACCAGAAGTACACACATACTGTAAGAGCCAACAATAAAAATATAAATACAAAGCCCAGTCCAGCCAAAGAACACGGGTGAAGATGTCACAGATAGGTCATGCATGGAAGGGACAAAGTGAAGAAGCTTGAAAGGCTCAAAGGGATTTTCATGGCACCATGCTAATTAAGGATTAGAAGCAAAGCCTGTGGTCAGGAGGATGGTCCATCAGTCTGTACACAGATCCACCGGTCAGAAAAGTCTTTGGTTGCTTCCAGTGAAGCCTGGCATCTTCAGTCACCTGGAGCTTGTGGTCTTTTATCAGTTCCAGTCCTTTACAAGCATTTGTGATGAAACACAGTGTCAACTTGGATAGCATCAGGCAGGCGCCGATACAATGGAAATGCTCTTTATTTTTTAACAGCGCTATTGAAGATGGAGCAACTCGGGCTTCTGCAAGGCCCTGATGCTCTGTGATCTTACTCTTTTGGAGTTGACTTCCACTGAGGCTAACAGACCAGGACCCTCCTGTGGGTATTGGTGGGGCCCACGCAGACAGGCGACAATTCTAAGGCTGAGTATAGAAATGGACACTGTCCAAAACATGTATAAAAATAGAACTGGGGCTCATAAATTCTGTGGCACCCTGCATACAAAGCCAAATCACAGACTATGTAGCAATCGGCCCCAAACACTCAGGACTTCATTCATACCTGCCAGCTTCCCTAATTTTTGCCCTCACTTCAATTTTAGGAGTAACTATGAAAGGAAAATAAGGTCCCCTACCCAATGCCTGCATGTAGCTCGCCCGTCTACAGCTTCCCCATGCCAACCACACCGTCAGGGCACGCCTGTGCTGCCCCTCTTACACACGCAATGACTCTCCCTCTCCCCACCCCGGCACGAGTCATGGTGGCCAACTCCCTTGCGATGACAAGCTTTGAATAAGCAGCCTTTGTTTGTTCTTCTTTGGGTGGCCTTTGTATCCATTGTTCTCTCTGACATGTATGGAGGTAGCATATTGGACAAGGGATGCTGGACCCTAGGAGTGTAGGTGTGACCTATCAGGGCAAGGTCAACTGCCCCTGGTTTTTGGAATCAGGACAACAGTCAGGTAGGAGACAACCAGTGAAGGCTCATAGGGTGGGCTTGAAGCTGAAGGTTGAGAGAAGCATCTCTAGCATCAGAAATAAATCACAATGTAAGTTATAAATCTCTGGATGTTCAGGAAATTCGTGACCATTTTAATGGTTCAGACTGGGCTGTGCCATGAGGAATTAAGACAAGTTTTTTCTCAGAAAGAGAGAGCCCATTGTGAAGGTCAGGATGGGCACTGCAGAAAAGCAAAATTCGAGGCGGCACTGGGGCTCCACATTCACCACGTTGGAAGAAGCTCTAAGAAAGGAATGTCACCCTTGATGCACATGGTCAACTCCCTTCCCCAGTGGCAGGGTTCAAAAATGGAGTAACCGCTCTTGAGGAACCCTGGAAATATTTGGGGAAGTAGAAAGCTCTTGAAAAGACTGTAATTCCTGCTGGTGATACAATTGATAATAATAAAGGTGATGTGGGCCACTTAAATAACCAATTAGATATGATTAAATCAAGTTAGTTATAGCTATCCAATAAACTATCATGTACTCATTGAAATAATGGAAATCTATTTACGAGGCATGAGTTGATTTTCACAAGTAGAAACAATCAACCACCAAAGTTTGCACAATATGATGCCATCTTGGTAACGCAAAATGACTTTGTATTTAGAAAATATAAAAAAAAAACTACCATAAGCTTCTTTGCCACAATATTAAGGATTGTCATCTCTGCACAGGGGCCTGGGAGACTTTTCCTTTCTTTTGTTTGTTTCTTTGTATTCTCTGAAGTTACCATGATGAGTAGAAATTTTAGAATCGACACTAGAAAAGGAAAGTGTTGTTTCAAGTGTAATTTTCCTAACAAAGCAGCTTTGGGTCTTTGCGTCTGGGGATTGAGCATCTTCCTGAGGTCCCCGTGTGAGCTTTCCTGGAGTCTGCCTGTCTGGTCAAAATGCCAGGAAATAAACACAAGCTGCAGTGTGGAGGACTCTGCTCAGGAGCAAGCAAGAAGGAGAGCCAACTTCTGCATATCATGCTCCAGCCAGCAGTGCCTTGGAAGCATGGAGGTGCAGAGCTTTGAGAAACAGGTGATTTGAGGCTCTCAGGAAAGAAAATCGAGCGAGACAGTTTGCAGATAGAGGGTTTTTCTGACACAGGCTGGAGATCATGTGGATTTCATACCCCTAACAATCTTAAAGTCACACTCCAGTTTGTAATACTCTCTCCTATAAAGTATGGGCATTTTCTCTATCTTATGAAGAGTGTGGATAAAAGCACCTCTGGACAATTTGTTTATAACATCAAATTGAAACCAGATCAATGTACATGAAATTCCTCTCCTAACTGACATTGTGCAGGAGTCAAGACTAACTTTGGAGCGGATGGAGAGCTGTACTCTCCTCAGTGGGCAGCAGAGCAGCTGTCAATGGCCAGCCCACTGAGTTTCATGGGTGTGACTTGCTGATACAGCTCCTGTGAGCATCCAGCTTCTGGCCAGGGATGGCTCAGTTTCCTCTGTCACTCCACAGTGTGACGACTTCCAGCAAGACCTCAGCAGAAACACAGGGCATTGGCCATGCGTCAATGCTGGTCTTCTTTTGTACAGGGTCAGGAAGTCTCCTAGTAGTACTGCCCCAGCCTCAGGTCGGCTGTTTTTAGTGCTTGAAAAAGGGAAGAGGGATTTAATTTTTCTTCAGGAACTGCTCCTGTTTCAGTTGTGCACACTCAGCACACGGGGGGACCCTGTGTTCCTAAAATATGGCTTGAAAACTGGAATTTAATAAATCTCTTAATTAGGCACCTGGCAGTGACTCCAGGGATTCTGTACAGAAGGAACCCAGAAACAGCAAACTGGCAGGCCGCTCAGAGGATCCATCCTCCAACACATACTTATGAGGAGAATTTAACTTTTCCTTAGTTTCCCCAGCTATGAGGGGATGATGCTAAAACTTACCTCCCAAGATTGTTGACAGAATGAAATGAGCTAATCCTTGCTAAGCCACTAGTATAGGACATGGAATGTAAGGTGTTTGACTGTACGGTGGCCGTGACTTCTATTTTGAGAAGAGGTTAATGGCCAGGGATCACAGGGCTCTCCTATAATCCCAGGATTTAGGGAGGCCAAGGCATGAGGAATACCAGTTCAAGTCCTGCTTGGGAAAATTAGCAAGACTGTTTTAGTTTGGAGTTTGCAAGGAGAGCAAGACAATTATACGCAGGACACATAGTTTATGGTACTATTTATAATGGTCACCCAAGAAATCAAAGAAAATGCAGGAAATCTGTCCACACACTAAAAACCTAGAGAATCCTGCTGAGGGCCTGGATCCCACAGCAATGTCCTTCATGAGTTCAACTGAAGACCTAGAGCCCATGATAATGCCTCCCATGAGTCCAACTAGAGGCCCAGAGCCCACAGTAATGACTCATGCAAGTCTGTCTCATGGATCTTCCCTGGGAAGGCCCCAAGGTCAGTGGTAGAAGCCAGAAAGTCTATGCCAGTGAGGTGAAGAAGCTGTGCCAGCAGACTGAGGATCCTGTACTAGAGCAAAGAAATCATGCTCAAAATAAGGAACAGGGCTTCCCTGAAAAGTACCACAGCCATCCTCAGTGACAGTGAGGTCCTGAGCCCTTCCAATGATGAGAACAGCCGAGTTCAGATCAGTGAAGAAGCTTGACAGGCTCCTGCAGGAGAACCCATAGCAACAGAACCAGCAGCACCAAACCACAGCGACACTCTTCCAGTTCGCCTTTTATCCTGGCAGCAATCCTCAGGTGGGCCTCCTACTCACACCGCTGACTCAGTGCAGCTGGTATTAAATCATCACTGGCCTTTAATCCACCACAAAGACCTTGACACCTCCCCACCCAATAGTTAAAGGGCCAGGTAGATGGTGCAACAGTAGAGTGCTCGGGGTTTGATCCCCAGTATCACAAAAAAGAAGTTAATTAATTTGAAATAATAGTAGTTAGAGAAGAGGAGCTATCAGAGGTTTAGAGTGTCAGTGTCAGAATTCTTCCCCTACCTGAGACTAACCAGAAATGTGTGAGGTATTCACTGCAATGAGCCCTCATGCCTCTTGTGCATCAGAGGTGAGACTCAGGTCCCAGTCCTGACTTGGCCACTAAACTTGCAAGTTATTAGCCACATTCAACCTTGGTTTCTCCCTTTCAGGTCCAAGCCAGAACCCCATGCTCTATTTTCTTCTTTGTTGACCTTTTTTGCTCTTTTTTTCTTGCAAAAAGTCATTCCCTTTACCTATCTTCTCTGAAGCCTATCTGCCAGGGAGACTGTGGCTCCCAGCTCTCCTCTCCTTCCTCTACCTGAAAGACAAGTCCATAGTCACATTCACTGTAATTCCTTATGGATATCACAGGGAACAACCCAGATGGAAAGCCAGACAAGCTACAAGAATTTGCCAAGTTCTTACAGTAGAGGCCCGTGCACATGTATCTGTGTGCACGCATATGTGTGTGGTTTTCAAAGGTAGTAACGAGGTACATGTGGACTTGTGTAGCAGGCATCTATTACTGATGCTAGAATTTCCTTCTGACATAAACATCCCTCTCTAGAGCCCTGCAGGTTTGAGGAGCCATCAGTGTAGACTAAGAGGCATCCATGTCTCTGCTCTGACTCATTTATCTATTTTTTCAATAATTGTTTCTTGAGTGCCAGATGTGAAGCAGATTCACAGTGCCCTGGTTACCACTTCAGCTCACTGCATCTTGGGCTGCAATTTCTACTGTTTGATGAGTCTAGCGGGACAGAATACTCACACACATAAGCTACATAAAAGGGGTTTATTACTTACAGATCGGCAGCAAGGGAAAACGGAAGCCTAGGATTCATGATAAGACAGCTACAGAATCTCAGGAAAGCTGTCCAAGGTGGATAGATTCTTATGTGTGCATGCTTCAGAAAGCAATCTACCCCCAGATTTTATATTCTGATGGTAACAGGACTTTCCGGGCATTCTCTGGGAGGGACGAGCCACAGGTTAGCCTGTTTTGGGGAGTCTTTCTTTTTTAATCTTAGGATGTTACATCCCTAGCACATACCACATTTAATCTTGAGAAGCATAAATGAGAAAAGGGGAAAACTAGGTTGGCCCAGGGCCATCTGGAGAACTGTCTTACTCCTGGGGATGTGTCTCTTGCTGGGGGTTAGAGACATGCTAAATAAACAAAACAAATTCCCTTTGGACTTAATGTTTCATGAAGAAAATGATCAGTGAATTGCACAAATAAAACTAATATATTAAGTGCCAAGGAGAAGCAGCCAGTGATACAAGAGTACCTAACGCAGGAACTCAAGTTTGTGTAAATAATCTAGGTTATTTTTTATATTGAGTCTCAGCCCTTATAGGATGAGGACATTCCACCCAACCACCCATCCATTCTTCCACTCCCCAATGGACCTGCACACTAATCCATTGACCATCCATCCATCCATCCATTGTAGCCATTCATATATTCACCTCTCAACACACTCAACATTTTTGTTCTCCCAAGAGGCATAAAGCCTATCAAAAGAGGTCAAATAAGATGCTTACCATCACAAAGCAGGTACACTCATCTGCTGATGTACATTTTAAATGAGTTTAACCCCTATGCAGGGCAGCTTGGCAAAACCCTCAGCACAAATTCCCTTAACTTTCTAAAACATTGACCTACAAATAGTCTCACCATGTGTGAAATGACTCATGCACAAGGCTATTCATTTCACCATTGTTCATTACAGCAGAAGTTTGAAAAATCACTCCAATAATCTTAAATTGAGAACTGATTAGCTACACATAAATATCACGTATCTCTATGCACTGACATGGGAAGATTGCTGAGATTCATTGTTAGATTAAAGGAAGATATGTAACAATGTGAATATTATTTTATCATTTGTGCTCAAAAGCAAAAATAATACTGTGCACACAGTATTTAGTTATACAGGCCACTAGTATTTTCTCAGCCTAAGTTTTGTTTTTATATATTTCATAAACATATAGCGAATTAATATCCTTGACATAACTCTGGAGCATAAATATTCCAGCTCTTTCTCCACTCCATGGGGAGAAATGGGAGACATGTTCTGCATGAAGATCATGGCCTTCCAGAAGACCTGAGGTTTCCCACAGTAACAACCTGCTCATCCACACACACGTTCTTGGATTTCCTGCCTTCCCCATCTCATTTCCTGACTCTGGGGAGCATGGTTCCTGGGAAGACCTCCCAAACAAACTACTTGCTGATAAATATTTACCCTGGAGTCTGCTTTGAGGGAACACAAAGACAATACAAGTACTTATATTTAGACTTACAAGAACCCCTGGAAGCCTCAAGAGACAGGAGCAGTATGATATGAATTATAAGAGGGATTTATAACATGGAGACTGGTTTCCTTTGAAACAGGCATTCTGAAAGATATTACTGACTAGAAAGTAATTTAATAATGGTACCACCTGATGGATGTTACAATTGGGAAGCACAAGGGACTTGGAACAGAAATGAGGTGTCCGGAAGAACCCAAACGCAATATAAACTATACCATGGATTCTAGTACCTGACTGTACTGGTTTGAATCTTTGGTTCTACCACTTATGAGTTGTGTGCTAAGTCTTTTGCATTCTTTGTGCTTTGGTTTCCTCTTTATACAAAAGAGAATGATAATAATGGTACCTACATTATAGCATTGTTGTGAGTTCAACAAATCAAGATATGTCAAGTACTTACTGCTATACCTCCCCGCCAACGGTTGTGCATTCAGCTTATCACTACTTTCTCTTGTGCAATTTCGTCTTAGCCAAATCTATGTTTCTCCCAGGTTAGTTTTCATATTAGATGTTCTTCTTCCAGAGCCCTCCCAATTTTCTCCATTTTATGCACTTCATATTTCCAGGAGGAGAAGAAAACATCCTCCAGGAAATCTCTGCAGGAATTTGCACCATCATCAGATCGATATGAAGGTCAGGCTAGGCTTTACAAAGCCATCGCAACTGTAAAACTCCAAGAACCAATCAGCAATTGAGGCAAGCTGAGGAGAAGCATCCACATTTGGGTCCAAATTTGTACCAGAAAGCAATTTTGACAAGAAGCTAAGAATGTGCAGTGGAGAGAGAAACACCATTGGCTTCAATTTGTATCTTCTTACAGTTTTTATGTCTGCTTTGGAATTAACTTCTCTTTCACTTCTCTCTTACTTGAAAAGAACTAGCCTCTGATAATTAAACCCAAAGTGTGCTGAATGATGTCCACCATGTTTCATAAATATATTTCCAGTTCTTGGGTTTGTCATGTTAAAGCTGTGCAATTATTTATTATCATGATAAAATATTTCTTCATTCTCTTGTGCCTCCTAGACCTTAAAGCAGGAAAAATGCTTTAATAAAACTTTGTATATTGCTTCTTTGAAGCTGGGAGACTATATTATTAGGGACTGTAGAGTGATTGGGTTTTGGGATATTTTAATGAGTCATTGCCTAATATTTCTTTTCTTGCGACACATATATGATTAGCTAATGTTGTCTGCTCACTGATTAACATTGTTTATTTCCTAATTAGGTTTAGCATCAGCTGTCTTGTACTTATAGAAATAATTGTTTGATTAATGTGTGGGAATTTACATTTTCATTACGCTTTTGCATAAGTTCTATCCCAATTAGTCGCAATGCCCCATGCCGATCTAGGGTACCAGAATTGCAATTTTCACCCATTAAGTAATAACCGTTACATTGATTGGTAATAATTGGGTGCAGATAGTAAATACACATTAACAGAATTTAAATTATGCAACACTTCGTTCTTTAATTGGCTTTCAACATAGCAACATTCTAGAGATGAGTACCTGTAATATGCATGGAATGGGACCTCACGTACTTGTCAATGAGGCTTTTGATCAATAAACTTGCCATAAAGTCTCAAGAACCACTCTAGAAATTGGCCAAATGTGCTGGAATTTGATGTCAAAGCTTGTGAGGGATGCTGAGTCTCTCTCTGACCTGTTACTTTGTTAAGAACCCTCACTGATCCTCCACGGCACCGCCTGCCCTTGGAAGAACCAGTGTGTGGACTAGTGCCCTGGAATCCTCAAGACGCAGATCTGCCTCCAAAGCTGGTCATTTTGTGTCTTTCTGAGCAACATAAACCCACTCATGATGTCTCAGGGAAAACGAAAATAGCCTTCACTGTAAGGATGTGTGGGGTAGAGGTAGAAGCAGGAAGTGTGTGGTAGGGAGGAGCTCAGAGCACCTCTTTTCTGGTTCTGCTTCTGTCCTGTTGCTTATTTTCCATGTCTCTCAATCTCTGCTTTTGTCTCCATTGTCCTTCCTCTCCTTTCTCTCTCCCTCCTTTCCTTCCTTCCCTCCCTCCCTCCCTCCTTCCTCTTTCACCCTCCCCTCCGTTATGTACCTTTTTTCATAGCCTCCCTCACCCCCGTCACGTTTCCCACCAGCTTTGCTCCTTCTCTAAGCAGATGTCACCTGAGCACGGCTTTGGCTTGCTGCTTGCTACGGTTCCAAGTCAACCCCATGGTAGTGCCTTAGCTCCAGCTCCCCTGGCTTCTCATTTTCTGGTTTCCTATTCATAAGAGAGGAATGTGGGACTTGACACTGTGTCATGTGTAAATCACGCACCTGCCACCCACGCCCCACTTGCCATGTACTTCTACCAGCTGAGCTAAACTTTACTTAACATATTAAAGAAACCAATTCCTTGTAAAACTCAACATATCATGAAGGGAAATTTTTAATCAGCTCTAGAAATGGGAAACCAGCAGTTTTTCCTGACATACATTAAAATGAGCCCTCCACAATTCAAACCATTTTGAAAATCACACGTGCGCTGAGGAAGGTCATTTCCTGTACCTTGCGGAGCACCTGGAAGCACTAGCGTGGAGCCCCCTTTCCACTGCACCCCAGGTGTGGTTTGCGAGCAGCCCCAGGACAGGTTGCTCTTATCTCATGAGCCCATCTTTGTCCTACCAGCTGTGACTGAGGGGCGAAGGGGACCACGGGATGTACAGCAGAGCCTTATAGGATCGGAGTTTTACAAGTGGGCTAAGACATAGCTGGCTGCCAGCTGCTGACCACAACCAGGCTTTAAATCCACAGTTCTCACAGTAACTCCACGAAAAGGGCCTCAGTAGCTCAGCTTCTCCATCTTCTGAAGCCTAACGGAACAGAATAAATCTCTGAGCAACAAAGGGAATCTTCGTTTGAGCCTCCCTCTGCCCCCCACTGAAGATGCTGCTTGTCATTTGGGATCTTTGCAACTAGCTCAATCCAGAGCTGCATCCCTTTACTTAGAGCCCACGGGCAGCTCTAGTGGCCTTGGGAAATGGAACTCTTCCCCTCTGAGTTCCTGAAAAGCAAGACTGCAGTGAGCCAGAGCCCATTAGCAGTCTGCCAGGGAGGCGTTTTGCTGAGCCAAGAGGAAGAGCGTTTGGGAGTGCTGAGATTGCTGGGAGGACGGAGAGCAGCCTGGCTTAGCTCTGAGCACAGAGGACTACGCCAGCAGGATTGAGGCGGACGGGGATGCTGCCCAAGCTGTGCCCAGGGGAGGAAGAGGAGGGCGACTCTGGCTGCAGCATCTGCAGTTTCCTGCCTCAGTGGCCGTACTGAGCCCAGTGCCGCGGTCTGTCTGCAGCGCTTAGCTAGCTTCGCCCACTCAGTTATACTAGGACGCCGCTCCTTCCTGTTCACACCGCTGCCAGCAGAGCCCACCACCGTTTTTAAAAGGCAAAGTTGGTGGAGAAGCTGAAAACTCAGCCACCACTTTCTAGATTGTCCCCTCTAGAGAGAATCACTGCAGCTCTGATGTTGGCCGTGGTCACACAGTGCTAGACCCAGGAGCTTACCAGGGGCAGGTGCTCGATGGTGATTTGTGAATGGATGGATGAATCAGAGTTCTATGTGTGGCCTCTGAGGTAAATAGCCAGAAAGCGGGAGAAGATCTTTCATTTTGAGTAAGGATAGGGCAAAATAGGAGTGTGAAATGGAACGGAGACCCACATGGAATATCTTTTCTGATGGTATCAAAAATGTTGGCTTCCCCTAACAGAAGCCAGAATCATTTTTAGTTCCAGCAGAAATTCTTTCTTGGAGGTGTAGCCATGAAACATTGTGTAGTGTAATCTGCCAAGAGGGAGAAAAGCCCGCTTTCCTCACTGTACCTCTAGGTCTCTGTATTCCCCAGGAAGACTCGGTGTGGACTGCAGACTGCGGAGGAGGGGCTGCTGGTCCTAGTTGGCTATATGACCCCAGCCTCTAGCACTTAATCTTCATGCTTCTCATTTCTCCTAACAATAAAATGAGAATCGTAATAGTAACCACTTTGAGGGATATTTTAAGAAATAAAAGAGGAATTGTGCGGGAAACATATTAGCTCAGTGTCCATCCAGTTCATGTGATGGCTTCAAGATTGTTAATGATAAATTCCCATTTCTCTGCTGGGCCTGTCTGAATTTCCAGATTTGATGTAACCCATTCCTCTAAGGTGGAGAGGTGCTTGCTATGTTATAACCTTGTACGCTCCTGTGTCATTTAATAACTGGGATACATAATTCTAGGAGATGGTTGTAAGATGATTTCATCGTTGTGCATCTGAGAATGTACCTACACAGATTTAGATGGTTTAGGTCAATCAGTCATCACAGCCACATGGTATAATCAAGAAATGCAACAAACACAAGATATATGCAGCCACTGCCAGTATAATCTGGCATATCACTTTGTAGCAAACTTTTTTATAAATAGAATACACTAAAAATAGTGATAAAAAGCATGTGAGCCAGTAACATCGTCACTTTGTGTCCAGTCTTAGGTACTGTACATAATTATAAGTGCAATTACTGACAGTGCAGTAGGTTTGTTACACCAGCATCACAATGAACACACTGAGTAACGCATGGCATTACAACTTTGGGACATGTATGATGTCACTAGGGAATAAAAGATTTTCAGCTACATTATAACCTTATGGAACCCTCACCATGTATGCAGCCCACCATAGATCAAAACATCATCATTCGGCATCTGATTACACTTACTGCAAGGCCATTGGCTTACGTGGAGGGAGGGATCTGGGCACGGAAGCATCAGGAAAGGATGCTCTGGCCTGGCTTGAGATGGAGACCGGTTCTGATACAATACAAGTAATGTTGGTGAAAACAGGCCAGGAGTGTTGAGTAAACACAGAGCTGCAAGAACCCCTTCCCTCCAGGAGCACACAGCCCTCTAAAATCCCAGATATGAGATGGTGGCCTTTCCATGGTCCCAGCACTCGGGCCATCTTGTAACTTAAGGCCAGCATATTATATAGTACGTATGTGCCCATCGGCATTAGTTTTTTCATTTATTGTATTTAAAAAAATTTTTTTAAAGAGAAAAAACAGAAAAATCAAGGAGCAAGCAAACAACAATGACAGTGACAAAAACAAAATGACAACAACGCAAAAGAAAAATAGTGATATAGGATCTCAAACCAAAATGATAGGAATTTAACATTTGTTGTTATACTGCATATTGTTATCTTCAAAATAGTCGCTCAGGTTACCAGAGACAGGCATGCAAAGTTGATCAGACAATATAATTTCATTTGAGCAGTTTCTTTCCCTTTTACTTATTGATTGTAACTTTTGGATCTTATTTACTCTTTCAGTGTCTTACACTAGCGAGACAACATGGTGTTCACACATGGAAGTCTGATTTATTTCAGATATAAGTACGGTTTCTACTTGTATCCATTTACCTATAAAAGCCTTGAGTTGATCACTCTTTATGGCTGAGTAGTATTCCATTGCATAAACATGCCACATCTTTTTTATCCATTCCTTAAGTTGACAATCCAGCATTAGAATCAGTCTGTTGATTGGTCCTTGGGTAGAAAGTGATTTCACTCTGCTTTCACCTCTCTGCCTTCTTTGAGTCAGCTTAGTCTCGAGATTCCCTTCTCTCTGATCAAAACAAAGAGGTCACAAGACTGAAACTAGATCCAAGCCTATCACCATGCACAAAACTAAAGTCTAAATGGATCAAAGACCTAAATATCAAAACAGAAACACTAAATCTACTGGAAGACAAGGTAGGTAGAAGTCTTGGAGACATAGGGGTAGGCAGAAAATTCATGAACAAAACATAAACTGCACGGGAAACATTTCAAAGAATCAACAACTGGGATCTCATATTATTGAAAAGTTTCTGCATTTCAAAATAAATCACCAATAAAGTGAAAAGAAAACTCACAGAATGGGAAAGAATTTTAGCCAATAACCCCTCAGACAAAGGACTTATATTCAGGACATATAAAGAATTGAAAAACATCAAGCCCCCAAATTCAAAGACCCTCTCCAAAAATGTGCATCTGAGATGAACACACAGTTCTGAGATGAAGATATACAAATTGTAAATAAATACATGAAGAAATATTCACCATCACTGAAATGCAAATTAAAGCAGCATTGAGATTTCATCTCACTCTGGAAAGAATAGCTGCCAGCAAGAAAACAACTGATAACAAATGTTGGTGAGGCTGCAGGGAAAAAGGAACACTGCTCCACTGTTGGTGGGAATGTAGACTGGTGCAACCACTATGGAAATCAGTATAGAGAATTCTCAGAGGACTAGGATTGGAAGTTCCATTTAACCCAGCTATTCCCCAGGACAGAGTATTCTGGGTATTTTCCCAGAAGAACTGAAAAGGTCATTTCACAGTGATATATGTGCACCCATGTTCATAGCAGCACAATTTGTGATAGCTAAATCTTGGAAACAACCAAGATGCCCATCAACTGCAGAGTGGAAGAAAAAGATGTGGTATTTTTGTACAATGGAATGTTACTTGGTTATAAAAAAGGATGATCTTGAGACCTTCATAGGTAAATGGAGACAACTTGAGACTATCTTCATTAGTGAAATAAATAAGAATCATACTTATACATATCACATTGTGTCTCTAGGTGTAAAAAGTAATAAGAAATATAGGAGTAATAAAACCCAAAGTATGTAATTGCTATTGTAAAAAAGAAAGGAAAAGAAAGCACTCTAAAGGATATAACTGCATGTATGTTTAAGTGTGTAGGATTGATAACCATGTTACTAAGTTTTTGTTGGATTGTTGAACAGAAATGATTGCAGTCTCACTGTTTGAAAGTCCACTTTGTATGCTTTACTTTTGTAACTTGAACAACTACTTCTAAGAGGACAATATGTAATTATCAACTAGTGATTTCTTACCTTTTTTTTGAAATTATGTATTATTTCTACCCTTTCTGTTTTTTTCTTTAAATAAAATTTTAAAAAATTTAAAAGTAATATATATATATAGTAATATATATATTATATAATATTATAATATATAATATATCTCTATCTATCTATCTATCTATCTATCTATCTACCTAGAAAGAGGTCAGAACATTTCTTGGGGATGTGAGTGTCCTTAGTCTTCATATTCCTGTGGGTTAAAGGGGACTTTGTGAAGTATCCATGTGAATCATGGGTCTCACTCTCTCTCATTAAATCAAATTCAGCGATGTGTCCATCTTCTAGCCACAGTTGTAGCTGGGAAGGCGGGGAGCATGGGATTTAGTGATTGGCTCTGCCAATTGCTGCAGCTACCTCGGTCAGCCATACCACGTGGCTTTTGCGTAATGGACGGGATGACAATGACTGCCTTCTCTCTACATCCACCGAAGGCAATCGGGAGGAAACAGAGGCAGCTGTGTTTGGAGAATGTCTGGAGCTGGATTCCCTGAGACTCAATTCTGAGAGAAGGATTCTAGTGCAAATAGTTTAAAAGGTGATTCCAAGGAAGCAGGGAAAAGAGATTGATGAAATGAGGAAGGAAATGGAGAGCAGCCGACAAAGGGGACACAGAGAAAGGGTCGTGGGAGCTTAGCCACTGCAGGGAGGTGATGAGAATTCTTTGCTGTAGAATTGTCCCACTGAGGAACAGGACAGCTGGGCCACTTGTGTGTCATCCCTGCTCAGTCACTGGTGAAGGGTTGCTTCTGCAGGACGTCACATCCCCAGCACTTCCCACAGCCAACAGAGGAGCCTTCAGCAGTGCTGTCCACGGGAAAGGTGTAGATAGTAGTACTTGGGTTCTCTGAAGTGCACTGGGATGGTGAGGTGTGAGGGTTATAGGTGGAAAGCTGCTAGCATCTGCTACAAGATGCAGCTAAGAGGCATCTAAAGTCCCCCGGCTGGCTATGGTCCATTTGAAGAACATGATAGTCACCTTTGTGGTAATAGGGAGTCGTGGAAAATGCGCTGATGGGTGGATGGCACTCAGAGCTGAATTTTCCGGAACTGTGACTCTGGAAGCTGAACTGAATCTCAAAGCATCCGTCAGCCTCCATCATGTGTAGAGCATGCCTGCTCCTTGCTGTGTGGTTCAACTGGGGAAAGATCTGCGGCTCTCGAGCTGGAAGGGATCGGTGTGGTGGGCAGCAGAAGCAGGGGCATCAAATCTCTGCGGCTTGAGGCTCTCATTGCCACCTGGAGCTAGCTGGTTATAGGCAGCTTAGGAAGCATTCAAGCTTCGCACCTATGCAGACTCCCAGTGTCCAAGAGAAGGATCTGTGCAGGCTGCTGTCCCCGGGAAAACACCTGCCAGCGGTGTGGCCTGGCCTAGCAGGAGACACAGCCTTCCATCTGGGATGGACACCACTGGGGCGGGTGTGTGAGCTTTGAAGGGGCCTCCAGGCGAAGGCAGCCCATGCCTTGTAACCACTGCTGGGTATGGGTGGCTCTCTTGTGTTCCGTCAAGCTCTAGATGAGAAAAAAATGTTTTCTTATTTAGTCTAAATGTATTGCTCCCTATCATGAAAGTACAAAAAGAATTTTTTGTGTGTGTGTATCGGTACCAGGAATCAAACTCAGGAGCTTGTGTTGCCAGGCAGGCTCTGTACCCACTCAGTTGTACTCCTGGCCCATGAAAGTGTGAAAAGAAGAAAAAAGTCTTCTAACCAGCTGTTCTTCCAGTAAAAAAGAAACAACATAGGATTTGGTGATGAGAAAGTAAACAATGTGGTCCTTTATCTGCTATAAAAGACAATGCGACCTTAAGCAATCGCTTTGCCTGGCCTGTATACGGCTTCCCTACCTGTTAAAACGGATGGAGTTGAGGTGAGAACACATCCCAAGAGCAGCACTGACCAGTAGAAGTGTTTCATGGACCCCAAATGGAGAGCCTATGTTATCTTAAACCATGGGCAGCCACAGGAACAAACAGAGAAAAACTGTGAAATCATTAAAAAGAATTTCACATGATTCAGCACATCAGAGGAATGATGTAGTTTCAACATGGAATCAGCACGAAACAGTATCGGTGTGAATACATATGTCCCTCCTTTCCTACGAGTCAGGCACGCCCTTTACACTTAGAGCGCAGCTCTACTGGAACAGGCCGCTTTTCAAATGCTCAGCCGTCACATGTGACAAGTTGGCATTGTTTTGACTGGCCCAGCTTCAGGGTCTCCGGGACCTTGAATTTAGATTATGGAACTCTAAGAGGGATTATGCTCTTATTGCAGTCAAAAGATTGATGTTAGATAGCTCCTTGCTCTGTATTTGGAGACCCACACAAAATCTATCTCCCGTCCTCACCAGCACTCAGTCCTGAAAGAGGTTGTGGAATCTTTATCCCACTGAACTCACAGCTGGTTTGGAGTAAATCCTGGTTCCACCACTACCTGGTGGAGCGTCTTTGGGAAGGTCATTTTTTTTTTATCATCCTAAACCTGAATGTGTCAAATAGTTATGATGATATCATATGGACTAAAGATACATGAAGACAGATCAAATAAAATAATATACATAAAGCACCTAGCTCAAGGTCTGGCATATTTTAAGCCCTAGATTATGACAGATATTATTATTGTTGTTGTTGTTATTCTGTGGAGCCAAAATTAAAAATCAGAATTATAGACAGAGAGAAATTTTTTCTTTTTATCTCCTTGGGGGAAAATGTTAGAGGTTCTAGGTTTTAGGACAAGGAAGACAGGATTGTGGTCTAGACCCCCATCCCATCATGCGTCCTGAAGGACCTCACAGATCCGTCACAGCCTGCACCTGCCTAGCTACCTGTGTGTGTGGTGTGCTGGTAAACCCAGGGCCTCTGGCATGCTGGGCAAGTGCTCTACACTGAACTGCGTCCCTAGAGCTGTCACGGCTTCTCTTCATCGGACTCCTGGTGGAAGCTCAGAGCCTTCTTCAACCCAGGCAGCCAGCGCCTGTCAATCTGTACTGCTGAGCAGATGAACCTGAGCGCCAGCTCCATGTACGCAGGTGTAAGGAACTCAGAAGGGAAGAGTAAAAAATGCCAGTGAGTAGGGAACCGTCAAGAAGATCGGAAGAACTTGGATACCACAGTCTTCTTGCCATGCCTTCCAGGGCCACCCATCTGGTCTGGAGTCCCACCCTGGCTGTCACACCCAGGAGCAGGCTCATTTAGAATCCAAGAGCCCAATTTATCTTGTTCCCAGCTGCCGACTCCTCCACGCTGGTAACAAATGGCTGGCTCTCTTCCTGCCACCCTGCCTTGCTTTCCAATCCTGGCTCTCACTCAGCTCCTGGTCATGGAGGGTCTCACATCTGAGCACTGGGAGGCCAACTCATCCATCTGGGGTGACGGGGGGGGGGGAAATCTTCTTGGACCAACCCTGGGGCTTCTCTCACAGAGATGAGAAAACAGCACTCCTTTTCCTTCCTCAAAAGCGATGTGGAGGATCTGGAGGAAGCTTGAGACAAGTGCAAAGAAAGCGGGTCCATCTGTCTTTTCGTTTTTTTCTTCACTCATTCAACAAATATTTTCAAGGGTTAAGGAAACTAAATCAGGCTTGCTTTCTGCTCTCAGAGCTCACAAGACACTAAGGAGCTACAGTAAGCTGATCAATAACTAGAATACCCAATAAATATGATGAAACCTAAGGGAGATCACATCTTCCCTTGCTTGGAATCCTAACAAAGACCCTGGGACAAAGTTCAGCCTCTTGACTTTGGCTCAGAAAGCACAGTACTCTGGGCCGCGCCTACCTCTTGGGTCTCACCTAGACCTATCATGGTCTATCATTGTCTGCCATGCTGTCCCCTCTGCTCCCAGGTCCCAGGTCCCACCACAGTTCCTACCCTGTCACCTTTGCACAGCCATACCCTGCCTGGGCTTCCTCCTCCACTTTCTTTTTATTAACTCTTTTTATTTAAGTCTTAGACAAGCACAGAGGACCCCTCCTGGGTCCCCACTGACAGTGCCACTCTTCAGCTTTTACCACACACTGTCCTATAAGTCAGTTCTCCTTAAAGAACTTCTCCCTGGCAGGTATTTCTTGGTGTTTGTTGTTTTGTTGGTTGAGTACCTGTCTCCCCTCCAGAATAAAAGTATCAGGGAGCACAGGAACTTTTTGTTGTTGTTCTTGAATTCCTCCAGAGCTGGGAACACTACCTGATAGGAATCGGGTGACTGGGAAAACACTGGCTTGTTTAATGAATGAATAAACTAATAGTGAGCATTTCTGCACACCTGTGAGGAACACTCAACACGACTAGTTCCACTGTCCTCTAACCCCATCAGCGGTTGGTGGCCTGGTCATCCCCTCTGTATAGTGAGGAAACTCTCAAATCTGGCGAGGTTGGCCTGCTGCCTGAACATTTAGGGAGTGACTTATGAGAGAGGACTTATACCAGTTTCCTTCCTGTAGGACCCAAAAACCATAAAAACAAGAGGAAAAGTAATTTTGTAATGCTACAGTTGATCTGCAGCATTGTGGCAGAAGAGGATGTGGCTTAGTGCCTGAGTGTTTGAAAGAACTGTGAGGTTCAATCTAGGTATTGTAGGCAGACGCGGGTCTGGAGGGAGCCCCAGCCCCACAACCCAGCTCCGTGCTCAGGATGAGAGGAATGGGGCTGTGTGGTGATGGGGACCCTTTGGGGCTGTGTTCTGCACTGACTGAGTCCTTCACCTCTTCAGCAGAGGCTGTACAAGTGTAGACCCTGGGAAGTGCAGGCTGGAGCCCCATTACCCGCTAAGCCAGGAACTTCCGCACCAAAGGGCAGGTGGCTGCACTGGCCCCTGTGGCATAGCTCACTCCACCCAGACAGGCAACAGGGACTAGAAATATGACCCCGGGCAGGCAAACTGAACCCCATGATCAAAGATGAGCATAAGAACCTCCAATTACAGCTTGAGAATTCTTAATCTTCAAATGCAAAACTAGAAACTTCTAGAGTACTTGTTCTTGGCAACATGTCTTTTACTCTAATAAGGCTTTATTTTCAATTTAAACATTTGTCATATTTTTGATCATTCATTGCATATGAAACTATGCATCTTATGTTTATACTTCACTTCCATCTCTGAGAAATCTCATTGTGTATATTCAAACAGTCCAATTTTTTTTTTTTTTTTTTTTTTGCCTTTTTGAGGCAGGGTCTCGCTATGTGGTTCAGGCTGGCCTTGGGTTCACTTTGTAGCCCAGGCTGGTCTCAAACTCACAACGATCCTCCTACCTCAGCCTCCCGAGTGCTAGGATTACAGGAGTGCACCACCACACACAGCTCAAAAATTTTTTTAAAAAAACCTGAAATATTTCAGGTCCCAAGCACCTTGGATAAGAAATAGTCAACCTGCATTTGAACAAAGAAGTCAGCCTTGAAAGAAAATAATAATAATAATAAATACCCAATGGGCATTCAAGTAAGCAGAGAACACAGGGCAAAGTAAAGATGAACTAAACACGATTCACCCTTTTAGGGAAGTAGGGTAGGATATCGCACACATAAAATCAAGGAATTATGAGTAAATGAGTAGAAATGTAAAACATTAGAAAAGAATGCACTTTTCTTATTAAAAAAACATATACTAATTGCAGCAAATGCAGAAGCACAGAAAAGTAAAATCATTTATCATCACAGCATTGAGAGAAAACTGTCTTTTTTGGTCTTCAAAATTTACATATATATATATATATATATATATATATATATATATAAAATCTACACACATATATGTCAATTTTCATGCAAAAGGTTTCATAGTATTGGTAAACTGCTTTAAAATAACTCTCAAACCTAGTAATATATCCTGAACATCTGCCCCATTTCATTAGCCGTTTATCTATGTACGATTGTTAACATACACATGCAAATTCACAGTGTGAATAGCTTATCATTTATTACATCTATTACATTTATTATCTTTAAACATCTAAATTGGTCCTAACTCTTTATAGTTGAGGATGAATAATGCTGAGATTAATATCCCTGAATATGAATTTTCTGTCCATCTTTGAGATGGTCCCGTATCCCATTTATTTATACCAGGGGGTCATCATCCTATTTGGAACCGCTAACATTTACCGACAAGTTATACGAAGGCGAGTGACTCCAGCGTCGTGGTTCTGTCTCCGCGATGTTCCATGTTCGTGCTTCTGCTCAGTAGAGCTGCTTGTCTGCTACTTGGAATCTGAAAGACTTTGCCTTTGCCAGCCTCGTGGGACCTTAGGCAAGTCCCAGCAGCACCTGGGGCCTCCCTTTCATCATCTATAAAATAGGGGTAACAACTCTCAGGCTTATTGTAAGGATTAAGTGCGATGTAAAAGCACAAAAAGCATAAATACTTGGTGTATGCAAAGAATATTAGCTACTCCCGGTAGTTTATCCATGGAGCTAATCAGGAATTAACATTACTCTTTCATTCACACAGTGGGGAGTGCTCAACCAGCCTCTCTTGATGGGTTGTTTAACAACCACCCTGCAACTGAGCTTTTTCTCATTTGCCCTTCAAATGTATCTAAGCTGAGGACAGAGTTAGAAGAAAGGGAGCTGGAAAAGGTCCCAGGATTCCCTTCCACCTCCTGCTGCCTGCAAAAATTCAAAAGGAATCTGCTTCTCCAGGGGCTGGCTCCCATCTGGTTGTAATCACTCTCCTGCCTCCCAAAGCTCAAGTACCTCACGAGTTAGGGAACTCAGAGGAAGCCACTTCAGACTGCACTGGCAGCAGGACGCCAAGTAGCAGGAGAACCACTTGCCGAAGTGAAAATTAACAAGCTTCTTGGGTTGAAGGTTTTAATTAAAAAATGCTAGAGAATTATTTCCTTAATTCAGCTACTTCTTCTTAGTAATCGCTTTCCCCTGTGCTGTCCTGAGATTTTATCTACAGCTTGCTTAATGGACGGTCTCTGCAGCCTGCACTGCACGAGACCCGTGGAGGAATTTGGGGACTCAAACCTGGGGTGAGGTGAGGTGGGTGCTTGTCTGGGCTCCATTCTGGGGTCCCAGATGTCTCACATGATGCAATTCCTCTGGGACATTACATCCTTTCCCAGAGCTTTAGAGCCGGCTGTGCACTGTTGGCTTCTCTGGTGGCTTTGTAGTTTACGTTGTCCATGGTCTCCAAACCGTTATCACAACTGGCTACTGGGGGCTACCACAGGAAGTAGTTGACCTTAACTCATCTCTCTCTCTTCCGTTCCCTGATTCAGTACACTGGACTTGGATACTCAAGCCGGGAGACTATGACCCCCTCTATTCCTGGGACAGACACGTCTGTTTCATCCTACACAGATTTTCATCTACTATTTCCTGAGGATTTCTCTTGTTGTTAGAGTGCACACTGTCACCTATCTAGTGCCTCAGATGTGCTAGGCAACTAGTGCCCATCCCTTGGAAGCAAACATTGGCTCATGGGGGGCAGTAGTTGCATAGAAGTTCTACAGTCAGATCACTCAGTGGTGACTTCCTAGGGCAGGCTCAGGCTCCACTGGCCCACAGTGACAGAACTGACCAGACAACACAACTTTTCCTAACTGTTTTCTGTTCTTGTCTTACTTCCTTCCTCCTCCATCTTTACCTCCTGAAAGAATTTCTTACTCTCGAGTCCTTATTTCGGGGTCTATGACTGGAGGCCGAGTGAAGGGTTCTTCTCTCTTCCATTGAGCCACCAGGCTCTTCCATCTTTAACACTTGTGTCCCTAACATCTCTTCAGCCCGACTTCTTCTCTTCCTTTATGCAGCTGCTGCCTTAGTAAAAGCATCTCTGATCTAAACACATGCCCAGACTCTCAACCCATCTTGTCCCTGAAACTCACCATGTAAGATATGTCAAGGTTCCAACCATGAATCCTAGTCATCCTGTACCTTTGCTTAAAATATTCTCAGTGGCCTCCTATGATTTCTGGGACACAGACTAAATTATCTGTTTTGACCCAGGATCATTTGTGGTCTACCCTAGAGGCTTTTACATAGTTTTCCTTGTCTTGGATGCCCAAGCCCCTCTTGAGAGGCCTTAATATCTGGTTATGAAAACTGTGATAGTTCATCTTGGTTGTCAACTTAACTGGATAGAGGTTTTTTTTTTTTTTTTTTGGTACCGGGGATCGAACTCATGACCTCGCACTTGCCAGGCAGGCGCTTGTGCCACTGAGCTAAACCCCCAGCCCTGAGTTTTCTTTTAAAAAAACTTAGCTGGATAAGATTTACTTAATGCATTAGTAAAACACTTCTGGGTGTGTCTGGGACGTGCTTCCTAAGATAACTGACATGTGGGTCAATGAACTGAACTCCCCAAATGTGAGCAGCAGCATTCAACAGGCTGGAGGCCCAGATGGAAAGAAAGAGGAACAAATAGAAGCTTGCTCTGTCACTTATTCAACCCTTCTTTTGGTACTGGGGATTGAACTCACAACCTCACACTTACCAGGCAGGCGCTTATGCCACTGAGCTAAATCCCCGGCTATTCAACCCTTCTTAAGCAGGTTCATTTTTTTTTTTTTTCTGCTCTAGTTGCATATGGACATGAAATGCCTGATTATTCAGCCTCTGGACAAGGACTTGCAGGAGGAGGAGCTTGCAGCCTTCAGCCCTGTACTGGTCAGTGTTGCGTCTTTGGTCAGTGTTGTGCTCAGGCTTCCAGCTCCAGGGTTCCCTGGCTTTCCAGCCGGCAGTCAGTCCTCCTGGGGTATTCAGCTTCTGACTGTGTAAGCCAGTGTGATAAACCTATTGTTGTAATTACATATACATTCTACTAGTTCCTCTGTTCCTTGGGAAAAACATAATACATAGGCTTTCTCTGACTTCCCTGTGCCCAGCTGAATTAGGTGCTATATTACTTTTCTTGAACAAAGTACCACAAACTTCAATGTTATAAGCAACAGAAATTTATTTTCTCAGAGTTCTGGAGGCCAGAAGTCCAAGATCAGTGTATGAGCAGATTGATTTCTTCTGAGATGCTTTCCTTGGGGCTTGTACTCACCACCTTCTGTGAGTTCTCACGTGATCCCTCTGTGATCTCTCTGTTGTCTGTCCGAATCCCCTCTCCTTATACGTGCGCCATGCTCAACCGTATTGTCATAGGTCCCAAACAAACAACCTTACATTACCTTAATCACCTCTTTAAAGGTCCTATTTTTCAAAGAGCTGAATTCCGAGGTATCAGCTTCAATGTATGAATTTGTCTGTGGCGGACACAGTTCAGCACAATGCAGTCACCATTGCCTTTGTCTCCATACCCATCATTTGACACCTTCCTCGAGCTCCCAGATCACCCCCTGTCAGAATGTCCCGCATGCTTCTCTGTCTCCCTAACTGGATCCCCTCAGTGAGGCAGTCTTTGTCTGTGCTGTAGCCCCACAGTACCAAGAGTGGGCCTGGCACATGTTAAATATCTGTAAAGCTCTTAGGTCTTCTTACCATCTTGGTCATATTTAAAATTAGATGAGGGAAAAAGAAGGGAGACCTGTATATTCATATTGAGGCTGGACTAGAGGACAGACATGGGATGATGCCACAAGGAGACCACGCACAGTGTGAGTCCCCTTGGGTTTGTCTCACCCCCAGGATTTTTCTCTTCTTTAGCTGGTCACTGTCACTCCTTCTAATGCCTGCCCCAGCCAGAGGAATGTGGTAGTGATATCCAGCAGTGCTCCACTGCCCCACTGCTATGAACTACAACCACTGCCAACTCAACCCTTTCTTAGCAAACACAAACGGTTCATCTCGTTTAGGGTGGGGAATCCACTCTAAAGTTCCGAGTGGTGTTGGAGACATCTGTCTCATTTCACGTCCAGTTTTGGCAGATCAAGTGATATTTTCTTAATGACTGTGACTGTTTCCGAGATGACTCTTTTTTCTTCCCCTCATTGATCCTCTTGTCAGCTGCCATCAGCCTTTAATTACAATCTCCACTTCCCTCCTGCCTCTCTGACAAATAGATAATAACGATCAGTAAACAACATGTACTGGGGGTGTGGGAGAAACTCTTGAAAAGAGCTCTTGCAGAGTAGAAGGCAGACGGACAAACAAGGCCCTGAAGTCCCAGTTCTGCCACTGCCATCTGTGAGAATTTTCTGTGGCGGTGGAAATGCTCTACACCTGTGTCACCCAGTTTATTCCCCACCACGGCTACTGAGCGCTCAGCACATGGCTAGTGTGACTAAAGGACTGGGATTTCATTCATTTTCATTTTAATCAATTTAAGTTTAAATCACTGCATGTGACTAGTGGCCACTGTCCCAGATAGTGCAAGTAGGGAGCCAGTCACGTGACTGCTCTGAGCCTCTACTTCCTCCCCTATAAAATGGACGTAAAAACTTTTACTGCATTACAGTTATGTCATCCTCTGTAACAAATAGGCTCCAAATGCAGTGGTTCCAGCCAGGTAAAGTTCATTTCTTGTCTGCATAACAGTCCAGGGAATTCATTCACTGCAAAGGATTGAGGCTGATGAGTTCTTCTGTCTCCGACACACCATTACCATGTTTTCGTCATTCCTATACAGTCAGCAGGAAGGATGTCTTTTGCTGGGACAGAATACCCAATGCATACAACTTAAAGGAGGTGAGGTTCGTTTTGGAGCACATTCCAGCAACTTTCAGTTCGTGTTTGGCTGGCTCCATAGAAGAAACAACATGGCAGATGGTTCTGAGCAGAGAAAAGCTGCTTATGTCATGGTAGCCAGGAAGCAGAGAGTGAAAGAGGGAGCCAGGGAGGGAGATACCCCCTCATAGGCCATGTTCCCAGTGACCCACCTCTTCTGATTGGTTCCTAACATCACTTTAACTATGGTGCCACCATGGTTCAATCATCTTTTAAAAAACTCTCCTCTGAGCTTATAAGACTCTTGGGGGTCATCTGGAGATAAATCACAGTGAAAGGGAACATAGCAGAATTCGAAGGCTAGGGATGGTCTGGAACAGTTGAGGGAGAAATTGCAACATTATTTCTTTTTGTTTTCTTTCTTTCTTTCTTTCTTTCTTTCTTTCTTTCTTTCTTTCTTTCTTTCTTTCTCTCTCTCTCCCTCTCTCTTTCTTTTTTTCTTTCTTTCTTTCTTTCTTTCTTTCTTTCTTTCTTTCTTTCTTTCTTTCTTTCTTTCTTTCTTTCTTTCTTGCAACATGATTTCTATTCCCCCAATTCCTTGCAAAAAGTTACTCACACTACCACACATAACTTCAAAGGGAGCTAACAAATTGAATTCCTAGCTGGGCAGCTGTGTCCCTCCCTTGTAGACTAAGGAAAGGATATGTTTTGGAGGACAGATAACCGTATTCATCACACTTACCTTGGAGGGCTGTTGTAAGGGTTGCCTAGTAGTATGTGTGTATCACAATTCTTGTGTTTTGGTCAGCTTTTCAGGTGAGTGAAAATACCTGGGCATTCAGCGTCTTAGAACAATAATGTGCAGGGTTGCCAGTTTGAACTGGTTGCTTCGAGTGTTTCAAATCTCAGTTGATCTCACCTTGGCTTTCATCAGTTGACAAGATGACTGGTGGTTGCCCTGCTGTATCATCTTGTATTTGCCCTGCATAATTTCTTACCCTCCAGACAGTTAGTGGTGGACAGTAAGTAAGGTCTTTGAGGCTTGAGACTGCGCTACAGTTTGCATCTGGAATGTCTCCCATTGGGCCATGTGGTGCCATTGCAGCCTGTGGTGCAATTGGGAGGTGGTGGAACCTTCAAGGAGGGAGGCCTCCTGGCAGAAAGTTAGGTCATTTGGGGTATGGCCTTAAAGGGACACTGGTTCCTTCCTGTCTTTCCCTTTGATCCAAAGGAAGCAACTTCCTTTGCTTCATACTCCAAGCATGATGTGCTGCTTCATTATTGCCCTCAAAGCAATGAGCTAACTGACCATGAACTGCAACTTATAAAACTTTGAGCCAAGATAGACCTCTCCTCTTTCCAAATTGATTAGCCTCAGGAATTATGCTACAGTAACAGAAAGCTGGCTAACATAGATTGTAACTGGTCCCAAGTCAGTTCTGTCACATCATATTAACCAAAAAGTCACAAGACCAACCAAGAATCAGGAACAAGAAAGTAGATCTTACCTCTTAAAGCAAGAAGATGTGTACTCATAGCAGAAAGGGATATAGGTACAGAGACAAACAGCTTTCTGGAAGCCACCTGCTATGATTTGCTACACAGTTCACTTAATTGTTATTAATACATTAGCAAAATGCATTTCTAATATTGTCTACTCATTTATCCAGTCAAAAAACTATTCAATACTTACTGTGGATCAGGCTTTACATTAAAGATAGTGACTGGATTTTGGAGTGTTGGTCATTGAAATCTTCAAAGAAAAAAATCAAGTTAATGTTTCGTATCATAAAAAGGGAACAAATGAGCGGGAATAAGTGGTGGTTCTCTACTCCTCTGCCCTCAGCTGTTGCTCAGTGTTCCCTGGTCGTCTCCTGGGTACCTCCAGGGAAAAGGTACCTCATTAACCATGACCCTTGTGATTTGGACTGTGGCATGGCCGCCTCCCCGGGCCTGGGTGAATTCCCAGCAAGGTTTGCTGCTCTCTTGTGGCCTTGCCTGCTGGGAGGAAGCACTCTAGGATGAACCTGGACAGATCCAGCAGGAGCTGACAGAAGCCTTTGGAGACCAAGAATAAACAGCCCGCTGATTCAGAGGGCTATAAAAGGACTCTGTGCCGCAGTGTAAAACGACTTGTCTTGCCTGCAAGATGAATCAGAAGCATAAAGGGTGATGAATGGAATGATTTCCAAAGCACTGGAAAATATCTTGGGCATCGCAGTAAACTCAGATCTGGTGGCTGCGAGATACATCTTGTGCCCAGTGACATCCATCTCTGCCTCTCCCCCCTGGTACCTGTGGCCTGCTCTACCAAACAGTCGGAGCCAGCATTCCTGACAGAGAGCCTTGCAAAGGACATGCTCTCTGGACCTAACTCCCCATCCAGAAGAAAATGCAAAGGGAGCACTACAATGCCAAGCTGGGGAATCCTGGAAAGATGAGCATGTGTACCTGTACCTTGCCCCAGCCTCTCTGATCCTCTGTTCATCTGCCAATGAGCATTAGTTTACTTCCATGATTTAGACATCATGCATTTGCTGCTATAAACATGTTCAGCCTGTATCACTATAGTGGGATGAGTTGGTTCTTTCAGGAAGATACCCAGGAAAGGTATGGGATTACTATTTTAAGAAATCTCCCTACAGATTCCCAAAGCAGTTGTACTAGTTTACCTTCCCCACCAATAATGTAAAAAAGTTTTCTTTTTCCCTGCAACTTTGCCACTAGAGTCTATCCTCTCCATTAAATTTTTCTTGCTCTATCACGCATCTGTCAGTTGAATGATGCTTTTTTTTTTTTTTTTTTTTTTGGTGCCAGGAATCAAACTCACGACTGCGCGTTTGCAAGGCAGGCGCTCATGTCACTGAGCTAAATTCCCAGCCCTGAATGATTCTCTTCCTATCCTCCTTTTGATACATTTCAAAGTAAATTTGACAGGTGCTTTTTAAGATGGATGAAGACAGGAGCCAACATTTGGATCCCTAAGTCACTAGACAGGTGGTCTGTGTTTTCAGTTAGTATTTACCCTACTTTCCAAAAAACTGAAGCTTTCCAGAAAACTGAAGCTCAGAGAGATAACAAGGCCTGTCAAGGCCATACAAAAGTCAGGGGCAAAAGTCTAAATTTGAACTCAGGGCCTGTTATTCTCTGGGCCTGTGTTTTCCTTGTTCTGCTGTGAGGATGCGTGGGAGAATCCTCTCGTATTTCCTGGCCCAGAACTTGCTGGGGAGGAGGATCTCAGGGCACCCCAGCTTAGTGACTGTGTCCCTAAATTCCCTCAGCTCTTTTGCTCAGCACGTGGAACTTCACCCAAACCCAGCCTTAGATCCAGTGGTTTGATCAGGGCTCTATCTTTCCAGCTAAAGACCTGAAGACTCCTTGGGGGCAGATCTGTGTCCAAAACTTTGTGTCCTTGGACAAGGTGTAATTGACTTTTTCTTTTTGTCTTTTTGAGACAGGGTCTCCCTATGCATTTTAGGCTGGCCTTGAGATCATTTTGTAGCCCAAGCTGGTCTTGAACTCACAACAATCCTCCTGCCTCAGCCTCTGGAGAGCTAGGATTACAGGCATGTACCACCATGCCGGACCAATCCTCTTGAAATCTGATAATAATGGTTTATGACTCATGGGTTTAATGATCTCCTTCAAGGAAAAGTGTGAGTGCTAACTAGGAGCAGCATTGCAGTGATATTTATTAGTAGGAGTAACCTTTGTGACTCTTAGCCTGCAGCACTGGGTAGACATGAAACTGTAGCTTAAATTTTTTTCCTATAACTCTATGTAGTTTTATTTTAAGCTCTTGTATTGTACTGGATCTCTCAGAAACAAATTCTGAGATAAAGATTCATGTAAAAATGACTTATAAGGAAGTGGCTCCAGGAAAATCTGATTGGGATTTAAGCAAAGTCTATGAAGGACATTTTCTCACCCCTGCAGAGGGCTAGGGACAAAGATAGCCACACCCATATTCTTCAGATCAGGAGTGCGGTGGCGGGAGCATCTGTATCTCCTTTCCCTCTGCACCCATCAGGCACCAGGTAAGGGGTGTCCTACGGTGTGTGATCTTCCAGGCATTTTGGTTTGTCTATACGGGCAAGCCAGAGGGATAGCCCTCCCGGAAACCCCCCCATGCAGATGCTGGACAAGGAGAACCAAAGCACGCGGGGGGAATGTATGCATGAAAATTGTAAAACGCTAAAGGATGCAGGTGAGGCACAAATTAGCATCTTCTGCGGACACCGTTCTGCCTCAGAGAAGAAATTTAGCATAGTCCAACTGGAGTTCCCTGGAGAGCACACTTATACCGAAGCATGGCACCGAAGCATGGTGGGGAGCAGGCACTTTCGCTCTAAGCTCCTGTCTCTGGCAACAGCTGGGTCGTCATCTTCAATCCGACTGCCCTTTGTGCATCGACCCATCTTGATTACTGATGAACGGATCCATATTTTGAAGGCATCGGTCCTTTCATGCTCCTAGCTAGGCCTTAAAGACTTGGTCCCCAGGCTGGTGCAATGGAGAGGTGGTGGAACCTTTGGGAAGCAAGGCCTAGAGCGAGGTTCTTAAGTCACTGGGGTCTTTGCCCTTTCAAGGAGTTTTCCTGGGACTCCTTGGCAAGTACTTGCCAGACAGTCCTTATAAAATCTTTGAGTTTGGCCCTACTCAGCTTTCTCAGCTCTTGGATTGAGATGTAATCACTTGCCTCCTCCTGCATCCGTTCCTGTTATTACTATTCATGCCATGAGATCGGCAGCTCAGAACTGAGCCAAAGCCAGCACCACGGCCTTGAACCTCCAGAACCGTGAACTACATGAACCTCTCCGTAAGTCACCTGTGTCAGGTATTTTTTTTACAGTGATGAGAAGCTGACTGATACACACACCCTTCTGAGATGTCACAGACAGCCTTCAGGACCCACCAGGGTATCCGATTTATTCTGTTCTCACATCGTGCTGGTACAGGAGTCCCAAAAGAATGGGCCTCTGGTTCCTATAGAAGACCCAACCTGTGCTAGTCACTAAGAGCCCCAAGAAAAGGACTGGTGCAGGGCCTTCTGCCCTTAGATGTCCCTACCTGTCTGGAAATCCTGCACAACCCCCAGATTGCCTGAGGAGCAGGGTGAACAGGCATAGAGTTCTTTCTCGGATCCCCACTCCACCTGAACTCTGATTCTGCTCTTGCGCTCTTTTTCATTAATATCAGGAGATGTTTTCTAACAATCAGAACTTACTTTCCTTACTAAGCATTCTTCTAGCTGCTTTACCAGGAGCTCAGAAGCACTTCTCAAAGTTAAGTGTAAGTGCACAGCAGCATCACCTGGGGGACCTAACACAAATGCAGTTTTACACAGGTCAGCTCTCTTGGGCTTCTGATTCAGGGAAAATCCTCCAGGCTCGTAAGCAGGGACTTGACTGCTTTAGCATTGCTGGGGTTTCACTGTGCCCCCTGAACTCCTGGGGGTGGGATTCTTTGAGAAAGCCTCCCCTTGTTTTATCCTCAGTTTCATCTTCTAAAACCTGGAAATAATGACAGCCCTTGTCCTGCAGTTTGTTAGGATAGGTATAACATGCTAGAACAATGCCTAGAAAATTGTAAGCAAACATAATGTTAATTGTTTTTATGGCTGTTCTACAATCACCACATTTAGCAATGTTTAGGTCAATGGTGGGCTGTAAATATGATTATGTATTTATGTAAATACAATTATGTGGTCCCTGCAGATGATAAGGAGCTGAAAACTTCCTGCCACCTAGTGAGGTCAGTCGGAGCTGTCCCATTATCACAGCATTACTGACGCATTGGTGATGCTGCTGGTATAAACACATCTATTGTACTGTCAATTGTAAACAAGTATAGTGCTTACAATTATACACAGTACATGATACTTGATAATGATAATAAACAAGCATATTGCTGGTTCCTACATTTACTGTGCTATGCATTTTATCATTATTTTAGTGTACTCCTACTTTTTTGGGGGGGGAGGGTATGAGGGATTGAACTCACAACCTTGTGCCTGCCAGGCAGGCGTTTATGCCGCTGAGCTAAATCCCCGGCCCCTGTACTCCTACTTATTAAAAGAATGTCACTGTAAAACAATATTCTATATTAAGCCAGAAGGAGCCTCATCAGCCTGGTGCCTGCTCTCTGGCATCGAGAGACCTCACCCCACAATTGATCTAGACCATCCAAGTGTGCATAAACACACTCTATGCTCAGAAAGACAAATTTATGTAAGGACACATTCATCCAAACATAGCTGCATCATGAAGCCACACACGACTACAGTTACTGGCATTGTTATCAATAATTCTATCCTGAGGCCTGAGCACACAGATGGAGCCCAATAAATGCTGGTTGTCTGCCAGGTCACTCCTTCCAGATCTGCTGATCAATTGCATTCGATCATAGATTTCTTCTTACAGCAGGGGTTCTGCTGTACTACATAAAACAGCAGACCTAACAGCCACCCGGGCTGGTCTGGGAACCAGAATCCAGGGTGGAAACACACGCACTGAAAGATGATGCTCTCGACCCAATAAAATTGTCAGATGGGCTGTTCTGAGCAAGTGCCTGATTAAGCGAATCTAACTGCGGCTGTAGGTTACCCCTTGGCACCACTGAGGAGCTGAGAATCGATCGCCTGAGCTAGAAGCAGAGGTGGCGGGGATGTGAGGGTGTCTGAGCAGGCCTCTGCGGCAGACACAAATTCATTATGTCTCCGGGGCTGCCTGGCAGAGGGCCCGTAAATCTAGTAGTAATCAATGACTTGGAGGGTGGACAACCCTGAGACAGGGTGGAAAGACCTGGATCCCAAGGTAAAACCCTGAGACGCAGTTGTGTGACTTTCTAGCTGTGTGACTTTGAACAAGTCACTTACCCTGGAAGGAACCATTTTTATAACGTACACAATGGGGTCATTAATATCTCATGGGGATACTGGAGTATCAATTTAAATAACATGGAATCATCTACCACTTTTCCATCTACTACAAAAGCCACGGGTGGCCACTGGGCACAGGAAGGTAGCGGGCATGAATTAAGATGTTCTGTAAGTATAAAAGTTCACACTGGATTTCCCAGACAGATTTTGATAAGAAGAATAACTCATTAATTCTCTTTTATATTGATTCAGTGTTGAAATAACACTTGAAGAAGGTTTTATTTTATAAAATACATCATTAAATTAATTTCTTGTTTTTATTATTTTAAAAGTGACTATAAGGAAATCTAAATTATACTTTTACATCTTCTTATATTTCTTTTGAATAATGCTGGTCTAACGCTTTCCTCCTCTTGTGTTTTACTTTATGAATTTTGAGGGACTGCTGAGCTACCTTTGACAACCCCCTTCTTTCTTTCTGAGTCTCAGTCTCCTCACCTGTCAGGATAGACAGAATAGTCATAGTTGACATGTATTGAGTCAAGCACTATTCCATGTGCCAAGCACTATTCTGTAGAGGCTACAAGTGTTAGGTCACTCACTCTCCAGAACAACCCTAGCAAGTAGGCATTGACCCATTTCACTGTTGAGGAAACAGATTTCAAATTGGCAAAATTCTTACCAAGTTGTGCAGTTAGTAAGAAAGAAACAGCTTAGATCTCAGCTTAGTTCTTCCTCCCTCCAAAGCCCATATCCTTTACTACTTATCTATACTTGTCTTTCACTTGCTTAATTTGGGGAACCAAGTATTGTGGGGCATACAGGCGAGTAGATATCTGCATGCTCAGGTACAATTCTTTGGTCATCCAGCGAGATTCAGATTACTGTAATGTCTTCCAAGGACTGGACAAAGTCTCACTGGGTGACATCACTTGTCTGATGCAATCACTGTGAGAGCTAAACACTGAGGAGCAAGTGGTTCACCTGAGAGGCCCCAGAGGGGTCACCTCCCTGGAGCTGCAGTCTGTTTTCTGGGAGGTGGGTGCTCACTGTAATCTGAGAGCCAGACTCCAACCTCCTACTCATTCCTCGCTGGTGTACTATACATTTACAAATCTGATACTCATACTATTAAGCGATATCTCCAGATAGATAAATGGGCCTCTTAAATTGCCCTTTCTGCATTGAGAAGGGGTGGAAAGGTAGTTGAGTATATGAGGAATCACTGTATTATGTGGTATGGGTCAGATTTTGAGTATGTATGGAAAAAAGGTGGGTGCTGGACAGTCAAGGGGTAGAATGGTACGTGCATGCATGCGTGTGCGTGTGTGTGCGTGTGTGTGTGTGCGTGTGCATATTTGTATTCTCTCTACTCTTTCTCTGGAAACAGCAGTATTGATTTTTAAGGGAACTGTATCAGCCAGTCCTCACTAAGGAAATAGGTTTAAAGTAAGACGTATAACTATATAAGGATTTCCCAGGCGGGCTTAAAATGACCACCTGCAGAATCTGTGAAAAAGTACAAAATGGTTGTCTGTGAGCTGGCGATCTGAAGGATCCAGTGGAGGGTTGAAAGCCTGGAACTCACTGTGGTGTGCTGCAGGGGTCCATATCAGGAGAACATAGGGTCTGTACTGGAAGCCTAAAGGGTCTGCACTAGAAGGCTGAAGGGTCTGTTTAGGATGAGAGTGAAGCCAGGAGTTCCTCCAAAGAAACAAAAGTGAGCTCTCACTCACTTCCCTTTAAGTCCCTTCAGGCTACAAACCTATTGATTGGTGCCACTGACACCCGGGGTAGATCTTCTGTCTTCAGGGAATCTGTTCAGCCACACCCAGAACTATGCCAATCTAGTTAGTTGGGGGTTTCTTGCTCGAATTGACACAATCGGTTTATTGTGACAGGAACTATGTTTCTACCCCTCCATGTCATGTGACTGGGGCTACCAAAAACAGACCCACGTGCCACTGACGGCTTGGGTAGTCGTGTCACCCTACCTAGACCAAGCATTCTCTCCCCTGAGCATTTGAAATGCGAGTAGATACACACAGAGACAAACAATGGATTTATCTTCCTTTGAGACAGCTCATCATTCCTGCTGGGAGTCCCTGCCACTGCCCCTGTCCTGGCCTTTCAAGGCCTGCTGTTTAGCTCATGTTTCAGTTCTATGAGATTCCCATCAATTTTCTTCTTTCCAATTTATCCTTTCTTGGCTTTTAAGTTGGACTCAGACTGTGGGGTTTTTTTTTCTTTGATTGAAAGAATCCAAAATGACACAGATCTGGCTGCCAAGCATGAGGAAGGACCCCAGGCTCCTGGAACAGCTGCCTGGGAGAAGGATCTTCACACGATACTAGCACAGCAGTGGGCCACGCAGTTGAGCCTTCCTCCAGATTTTTGCCAGTTCTCAGAAGGATTTTGGTTTCCACGGTTCTTGCTTCTGCACTTTGTAGCTGTGTATCACTCCACACACGAAACTCAGCTTCCTGTTTGAACCCCATTTTTAAAATTAAAAAAAAAAACCAGGAAGGCAATCAATCATGTGGATAATTTTTGAGGGCAGTAAGATTTTCTGCAGATTTGGGGATGATCAGTGAGAGGCAGAGCAAGGTTTAGTTATTTTATGCAAAAATAACTCCAAAATGGAGCATTAGCTATGATGATTTTTAAAATATTCCTCAATCACACTCTTTGGAGTTGGTGGTGGAGGAGGTGATTCCAAAGCTTTTCTTCCACCTGGTTCTGGTCCTTCACCTTCTTGCTAGTGTCTCTTCCTCTCCTCTCTTGGAGATTCTTTAATCTGCTCGCTTATCCACCAGCATGGAGGAAAGCATAAATTATTCTTTTTGTCTGTCGCAGAACAACTCAGACTTTTCTACAAAACCTTTAGAGGAGTTGGCATCTCGGCCTCTGCATCATACCTTCTAGTCCCAGCCCTAAAGGTTCAGCGGAAGCTATTAGTTTAATAACACTTTATTTACCTGGGCGCAGCGGTTATTTTTATATATGGCTACAGGTCCACAGAGTTACCTTCCCTTAGCCTTTCCCCATGACCTCCAAAGAACATCACCCCAGGAATCAAGAACCTTTGTGCAGTCCCAAGGTCAGCAAGGTAGGAACACGACAAAAAGAATGGCTCCCATTTAATTGAATGCTTGCTCTGCACCAGGTGCTGAACCGAACAATTTCCTTGCATTCCCTCTTTCAGGTTTCACCAGGCCCTCGGAGGTGGAGTACCAAAATGACACTCTCCTCCCAGCTGTGGATACTGGGGCTCAGAGGAGCTAAATGCATCTGGGACCCCAAACTCCATGACTTCCTCTGTGTCTCCCCTACACTCCAGCTTCCAGTACAACAAGACTCTATCCCTCTGTCACTCTATGCTCACACCGGCTGGCCTGTATTCATTAACTTCATTTTTGGAACATTTTGCCCCCCAAAAGGCTTGGTAACAGCCCAAGCTGAGTCCTGCTCTTCACGCTCCAAATTGAATTACATCCATCAGCCCCGGCGCCAGCTCGATTGTTCCCAGGGCCTTCCCAGCTTTAATTAGAATATTTTTATTTTCCCTAGGAGAGGGAGGACAGCCGAGCTCAGCTTCAGTAACCTTGCCAGGGGCCAGAACTTGGCACTGCAGGGCTGAGAGGCCATCTGATGGAGTGGCCAGCAGGATAGGGGGTAGAGGGCAGTGGTACAAGGTTTGAATGGAGGCCTCTCTGCCTTTCCCACTCTCAGCCTGTCATGATGTGAAAAATGGCGAAAAGCAAGTCAGCAGGAAGCGCCTTTGAAGAGGACACACGAATGCAAGCAGGCACAAGTTGGGGGGTGGCACTTGGGGTGCTTGCTCTCTCTCTCTCACACGCACACACACACACACACACACACACACACACTGAGGCTCATGGTGTTTCAGTTAAGTGAGCCCAAAATATTCCAGGTTCTTGGGTATGGCAAGGAAAGAATTGCCAAGCCTATACTACACAGAAAATAATAAGGAGCTATGTTTATTGCATATCACCAGAAAGGTAGCAGCAGGATTGGGAGAAAGAGAAAAGGGCCAAAGGGAGTTGTGATAACTCAGGGTTTTAGAATTTACAAGCCAGGCACTTCTGCCTTTTGGTGCTTTCTACTCATTTTTTCACTGGCACCAGTGCTCTGCCGCCTAGGGCATGGTGCTCTCTGCGGCTCTTTTTATTTCATTTTGTACCTCTTTTAAGAAAATGAAGGCATGGGTAACCATTAAGGTGGTGTTACAGCTGAATATAGGGAAAGAAGGGGGTGACTCACTCAGCTCTTTTGTTTCTAACCATAGCAAAGGGATGGGGGGTGTAGCCAGGGGACATGGACTGAAGTTCAAATGCAGCAAAATCAGCAGGACCTTCTGGAGCGACTGGGAGACTAATGCACCCTTTCATTCCATGTACTAGTAGCTGAGTGATACAGGGTTTAGGGAGATACGGCACCCAAGAGAAATCTGATGCACGCCTCGTGCAGTTTTAGGTTTTGTAGTAGTCACTGTCAGGCTTGAGTCCAGCATGGAATCATGGGTAATCTCCCATTACCCAACCTGTCTGCCAGCAGAAGCATTGCTCTCAACTCAGCAATGGTGCCCTGGGCAAACACAGGAAGTTCTAAAAGAGACAAGATAGAGCAGGGAAACTTCCAAACACCTGGACATCTGAAAACATCCAAAATTTACATCAGACACCTCAAGGACTTTGCCCGCTGAGGCACAAGACATTCAGACAACTTTGACCACTGATCTCTATTAAGCTTGTCCTATCTAATGTCCCTGGCCTTCTTTCAAGCCCCATTAAAAAAAAAAACCCTGCTTGGCTATAAAAGATACAGCTGCATGTATGTTTAGGTGTGTAGGACTGATAACCATATTTCTAGGTTCTTGATGGATTGTTGAACAGATCTGTTTGCACACTCACTGCTGGAGTGTCCACTTTGTGTGCTTTAATTCTGTAACTTGAAAAACTATTTCTAAAAGAACAATATGTAATTTATCAACTAGTGATTTCTTCTTTTCTTGAAATTCCATAATATTTCTATCCTTTTTCTGTTTTTTTTCTCTATAAATAAAAAAAAAAACCTGCTTGTCTTTGCTCCCTACAGAGGGCCTTTTTGCCCTCTGTCTGCCTGCACCCAGACACAATAAAGTCCACACTGTGTTGCCTTTATACAAGCCTGGTGGTCTCGGCTAGTCTCTGCCTTGTGCCGTTCCTTACTGTCACATTTTTAAAAAAAGGAAAATAAAAAAAGAATGAAAACCCAACAACATTAATTTTAAGAATCTTGTTTTCCACCCAGTACATCCAAATATTATCATGCTGACATGTAATCCATGTGAAAACTGATTATCAAGACCTCTCAGATAAAGCCTTCAGAACCTGGTGTGTATTTTACACTCACAGCACATCTCAATTCAGACTCCACTGTGCTGTGCTCCCCAGCAATGCATGGCAAAGGGCGCTGCAGCAGAGGTGGTGGCATTGGTGTGTACCCAGAAGCCCGATGTCCTGGTGCCATGGGATTTGATGACTGCTTCCCTGGGGAGCTGCAAAGGTCTCTTTCCTCATTTCCTTCATGGGAAGTGGAGGATATTGAAACGTAACTCACAGGCTTCTATGAGGTCTGAGTGAGGTAATTCAGAAAAACCCTTCAGCAGAGTGCATGCACCTAGTAGGTCATCATGGGTTAGCAGACTTACTAGAATTTGATGGAATCACGATGGCTAAAATATCCGATATGGTGATATGGTATAAGTTAGGTCTCCTGGTTGCTTTATACTCTTCACCTGCTCTAAGCTTTGCTAAAGCACTCTGAAGGAGAAGCCTATTAAATGCACATTTTACAGATGAGAAGCCACAGATCACACTAGGGATAACGTCTGTTGTCTGCAGATGCAAATAAATTGGCTGCACAGGACCTGGGTGACCAGTCTCTCTCCACCTCAATAACTATGTCACACAGTGATGTGAGCACAGTCTACCCCCACTCCCCAGGGACCTGGTTCTGCCCTTACAACTGCTGCTTATCAGCTGTGTGACCCACAGGCAGTTTGCTTCTCCTTGTTGAGCCTTAATTCCATCATCTGTGTAATGGGGAGGGCAGATATTACAACAGGGGTGAAAATCTGAGTTGGTATATGAATTGTGCTTTGTCCAGGGTGCACTGTGTATAAGTGCTGGTTGCTTTATTAATTGTATAAGTGACCCTTTTTAAAATCACTTCCTGAGAGGACCAGGCGATCTGCCTCTGCCTGCCGGGCACAGCCCCCGGAAAGCCCTTCCCTCTGGGCGCCCAGCACAGGCAGAGAGAACCAGAAGACCCAGCTCTGCCTGCTGGGCGCTGCCACTAAAAGGCCACATCCTACGGGCGGCCAGTGTGGGCAGAGAGAACCAGCAGATCCACTTTCATCTTCAGGGAGCTGCCATCAGAAGGCTCCTTCCTGCAGGCAGCCAGCAGGTGAGCAGGGACACACAGCCAGGTAAGCCCCGTACATCCGTAGGCCACCACTAGAGGCCCTTGGTTCCCTCAGGCAGCCATCATCCACTAGCAGAATCAGACAAACACACCTCTGTGTGGCTGCCACCATTGTGGGAGTCCCAGTGTAGACACACAGGCTGAGAGAAGCAGCCCCGCCTGCATGCACCCCTGATCATCAGCAAGGCCCCAGTGTACAGGTCTGGAGAAGCCTGCTCCATGCCCTGCTACCTCCCTGTAAATCTGGAATTAGAGGAACCCAGGTGCCTGTCCCATTCCCCCACACTGCCTAGGAGCAGCCAACATGGGAAGTGCCTGAAGCCCCACAACCCCCTTGTCTGGAGGAACCCAGGAGAATGTCAAGACGAAGGAGCAAAAGGCAAACAGACCTCAAGCCCACACACAATAAGTCTGGGAGATATGATCATGGAAGAACACCCAAGTCACACACCTGAAATCTCTGAGAGAATAGCAAGTGAAGTAAGGAAACAACTTCATGAGATTGTAAAAGCAATCAAATCAGAGACAATGTCTCAGGTAAAAGAAGAAATCACAAACATACTGAAAGAATTGTTCAGCAGGTCTAAAGAAAACAGAGACAATAAAGAGGAGCTAGGAAAATGATGGAAACCTTGAATGAATGTAGAAAGGACTTACAATGCATGAAACAGATTCAAAGAGAGATGCAGGAAATTAAAAATTCAATCAAAAGCTGGAAAAACTGCTTGAAAGAGACTGAAGATAGACTTTCAAACCTTGAAGGCAGGATTGCAGCTAGTGATTGTGAAAGGAAAGATCTCTTTAAAATAACATGGAATCAGGAAATAACAACTCAATGGCTGCAAGATGATACAAAGAAGCATAATTTAAGAGTGATAGGTGTAGGTGAAGAAGCAGGGGTCAACACAAATGAAATTAAAAGGATATTCACAGAAGTAATAGGAGAAAACTTCCCAAACATGGGAAATGGATCTGGCATGCAGGTAAGTGAGGTATATAGGACTCCAACTAGCCATAACCAAAGTAAATCTACTCCCAGACATATAATAATCAAGATCCCAGAAATGCAGCCCAAGAACAGAATATTAAAAGCTATTAGAGAAAAGAGACAGATCACCTATAAAGGAAAACCAATCAGAATCACAACAGACTTGTCAACACAAACCATCAAGTCAAGAAGAGTTCAACATAAGACAATAAGAAATTGACAGTAGTTTCCACCTTTCCCTCCCAGGTGTTTCCTCCCCTTTGCTCTTACATTAACTATTTTGCTTTTGGGTCCCATTAACTCTTTCTGTTTCTTATGCCAGGGATCACACATGTGAGTTTGAACTGTTTCGGCCTTGAACATGATCTCCAGTTGCGTCCATTTACCTATCGGAGCCTTGAGATTATTCTACTTTATAGCTGGGTAGCTTCCACTGCATTGGAAATACCCTCTTTCTCATCCATTCTGCGGTTGATGGGCAAGTTACTCTTGCTTTTTTTTTTGGTCCCCTGTCACATGGAACAATTGTTTTCTCTCCTTTGATTTTCAGTCTGTGAATTTCCTTTCCAGTTGAAAGTGTTTCTTGTATACAGTATATTGATGGATCTTGTTTCTTGACCCACTCTGTGCTTCTTTTTATTACTGACCTGAGGCCGTCTACATTAATGGTTACAACCATATTATTTACACAATTTTGTTGAGTTTGGCTTTGTTCTGTCTTGTTTTGTTAGATTTTATGCTGTCAGGTGGTAAGGGCAGCTATTTCGAATATTTTATGGTAATCATGGTTTCCTATTATATTGCTTTGAAGTCTTATAATGCTTCCATTCATTGGTTTGATTGGTTTTATTCTTTTTTTTATTTTATTATATGTGATGGTATGAACAGCTACTTTGAAGAAAACAAGACATTATGGCAGCCATTGCTGATTTACTATCATCTTGTTTTGAAGTCCTACCATGCTTTTGTTCTTCTGTTTTGATTGGTTCTCTCCTTTTATGTCTTACTTGATTTTATTATATGCTATGGTATAAACAAATTTTTTAAAGAAACTGAGATATTATAGTAGCCATTGTTCATTTCCTGTTATTTGGTTATTCTTTTATGCTTGATATTACTATGTGTGAAGGTATGCTCAACTATTTTGAAGAAAAGAGACATTATAGTAGCTACTGTTAATATCTTCTTGTGAAGTGCTGTGTTGCTTGCATTGTTCTTTTTCTGATTTGCTTTGTTCTGTTCTCTTTAAAATAAAAAAAAAATTAAGAAATCACTTCCTAATCCCACTCCAAGTCCCAGAGGACTATATTATAAATGATCCCTGCCTCAGTGGACCACAATTTTGCTTCCCACATAATAGGTCTTTGCTCAGACTGTCCCTTATCCCTGTGTCACACCCCTTCCTTCCCTATCTTCAAATTTTGCTGCCCCCTCCTCCAGGTGATCTGGACTTGGTCTCCTCCTTGGGGCACCCTTGAGCCCTGGGGTGTCTATTTATCCCTGTTCCAGGGCAAGTGCTTTTTCATTTGTCTTTGTTTTTTGGTTGGTTTTTTTTTTTTTTTTTTTTTGGTGGTGGTACTGGGGATCGAACTCATGACCTCATGCTTGCCAGGCAGGCACTTCTGTCATTGAGTTAAATCCCCAGCTCTCACTTGTCTGTCTTTATCCCAACCCCAACACAGGCACTGCCCCTGGAAGAACATTCACAGACTCCTGTGGCTCCCACCGAGGTGTCCTCATCCTTCAAGAGGCAGCAAACTTCCTTCCTTCTTTCCTTTCCTTGTTTGGTTCAGAGTGGCAGTCGGTCTGTGGCACAGTTCTGTCATTTGCTAGCTATAAAACAGGGGAATCACTCTGGCTCCTAATGTATTCTTTCCCCCAGCGCTCCATAATTTACATATGAGAAAATGCACAAATATTAAGGTAACAGCTCAATTGCTTCTGTCAAATGTAACATCCCTGGAAGTACCACCAGATTACTTATATGAATCACCCCAGGAATGTCCTCTGTTCCTTTCCCCTGCAGTACCTATTTTTAGAGGGAAGCTCTGTTCAGATTTCCACTACCACTGAGTCACTATAGATATTTGTACACTTCAAGTGCACGAATTCTATAGAGGTGCACAGGGGTCTATGGAATCCTGCAGCATATGCTTTTGTGTGTCCAGATTGTTTCATTTAACTGAAATAATTTCCCCAAGACTTGGCCACAGTGTTGAATGTATCAGTGACCCTGGGTTTTTTTTTAATTTACTGAGTAGTATTCCATTATACAGATACATAATTTTTTAAAAGAGAACAAGACAAAATAGAACATAGCAGATCAGAACAAAACAATGTAAGCAACACAGGATTTCAAAACAAGACAACAGGAAATCAACAGTGGCTACCACAATGTCTCCTGTTCCCTGCAAAATAGTTGTCCATGTCTTCACACACAATGAATTCAAACAAAACAGTATAAAACTGATCAAAAAATGAAAACATTACCAGACTTCAAAATCAAACAATAGGAAAACCAACAATGGGTACCATAACATCTCTTATTCTCTCAAAATAGCTGTCCATGCCTTCACACATACTGAAATCAAATAATAGAAAACCAAGCAAAACAAAGAACAAAAGCATTATTGAACTTCAAAACAAGACAACAGAAAATCAGTAATTGCTACCATAATGTCTCATTTTCTTACAAGTAGCTGCTCATGCCATTAAAAATAATAAAATCAATTCTTATAAATCCTTTAGGAGAAGTTCTAGGTAGGTACATAACTTTTTATCCATTCTCTTGATGGAAATTTGAGTTGTTTCCTATACAAGTCTTTTCCTACATATATGTTTTCATTTCTCATAGGTAAATACTTCTAGGAAGAATATATATTTTATTAGAAGCCTGCACAAAGATTTCCAAAATGGCTGTATTATAGACAGCTAAGTTAGGCAGAAATATTACAGGTGGTCAGGTAAGGCTAGGCTCTCAAGAGAGTCAACATAAAAGATGGAAACTCATCACAACTGTGGCCAGAGGCACATCTGTTGGAGGCCAGGCCTCAAGACAAAGACAGAATGACCAGCCTACATGCTTCCCTAAGACCTAAGATAAGGGGTAACACCTGGTTCAGTGAAGTCTAGGTAGATATGGGTCATCAAGGTGGGTGACCAAGACCCCTCAGACCCACCCCGTCTTTAAAAGTTCTTTGGTCTTTCCATGTGCACTTGCCATGTGACTTGCTTCTCCACTGGATCAACATTACCTAAGTGGCTACACTTACAATCTTGCTAGTTGATTATTGCTCTAACCCACTTTGTACCCACCTCGTGATTTTGCTCCATCAAACTTCCTCTGTGAAGTGGGCTCACTGGCAACCCACTCAGACCCCCTCCTGTCTCTCTCAGCCAGGAGCTGTCTCTCCCTCAATACAATTTCCTGCTCTAAACCTCCATGGCTCCTTAGAATTCACTCTTCAATTTGGGAACACGAATGTGGTGTATCGGACATGTAGCAGGTTAGGAGTTATGTTTATTTCCCCTACATAATCTGAAGGTCCTATATCAGTTGTTCCATCTTACTTCTGTCTTGGAGCCTTTGTTCTTTCTGCTATAATCTGGGAATAATATGTACATCACTGCCAGGTGACAGGGGCATCGTGAACATTTGTGAGGAGAGCTCACATTGTCAAATACTGGCATGTGAGGTGGTTTAGCTATGTTACTGTCATCGGAACTGCTGTCTCTTTGTAACCACAAGGGAAGTGGCCCAAGGATGCTCTGCAGTTACCAAAATCCAAATCCATTTTATAAAATGGGGGTAGAATTGGCATAGAATTTATGCATATTCATATATACTTATAATAACTAATATATGCAAATGCTATTTAAATAGTGCTATGCTGGATTGTTTATTTGTATTATTTTATTGTTCCATTGTGACCTGAAGTTGGTTTATCTTGAGGAAGAAAAGCCTTATAGATATGAATGTTGTGTGTTGGGGGAAAAATGAATGTTGTACGTTGTATCTCCTCTTCTGTCTCCTCGGAGATGATTTGTACCAGTGGTTAGTGAGGAGGAAAAGGAATAAGGACTCAGCCCTCCGCAACATGCAGAGAGCTGTCAGGACCAGGACCCAACATGTCAACATGAGCAGAGGGCTTCCCCTTGGAGCTGATGCTCCCCGCTCAGTCCTTGGAGGGATTTCATCTCCTTGCTCTGTGAGGATAGTCCTAGAGCTATGATTCTTTGCATATCCTCAGACTAACAAGGCAGAGTACAAAGGGTTCAGTGAAACAGCCCTGTCCCCTCCTTGGAGCAGAACAGTGGCCCGACCACCTGGAGCTGGCATGAGTCCCCTCCCTGCCTGGTTTTCTTGAGAGAAACGGAGCTCCTGCAGGACTCCCAGTCCTACAGATGTGGCACTTTTGGCTGCTGTAATTAAGACTCAGGCATAGTCTTGACAGAAACAATGGATTCCTAGGAATCTGGATTCAGTTGTCAAAACAACTCAGGTGTGAAATTCTGCATGTAAACTCCAAGCCCTGAAGCTTGTGACCTTGAAGCTGTGCCTCTGTGGGATTCTCCGGCTTGTGGAGCTTCTCTTGTGCATCTTTGTATGTAGATTTCAAAAGACTTGTGGCTTCAAATGAAAGACACTGGTTGGAGTCCTGCCTCTGTCACGTAACATCTGAGTGGACTTTGATGTGTCACTGTCCCTCTCTGAGCCGTAGGCTCCTCACCTGATAAGTATTGTAAATGTTTGTGGCACTGAAACAGACCACAGCTGCCCTGCTATTCAACACCTGTGCTCCCATTCCCTTCCCTGGCTGTTAGATGGGCCTATTGTCACATGGAATAAAACATTTCATGGCACTGGCACTGTCTGCTGCTAGAAGTAATCATGTGACCACATTCTGTCCAGGAGGTATAAGATGCATCACCGGCAAATGCCTGGAGAGATCCTAACATGGTTTGGATATGGTTTGGATATCCCCAAAGGTTCATGTATTGGCGTTTGGTCTGCAGAATGGCATCTTTGGGAGATGATGTGGACCTTTAAGAGATGGGCCCTTAGGTCATGAGGGTAACCCTCAGAAGAAACTCTGACAACCAGTCTTTCTTTGGGTTCTTGGTTGGTAATGTAGTAGCTTTCTCCCACCAAAGCTGGTGTGACAACATCTGCCTTTAGGCCCTCCTCAAACACCAAACCCAAGGCACTTCCCTTCCCATGAATTTGGAATCTCTAAAAAGATGAAGACTAAACCTCTTTTCTTTATAAAGTCAAGCTGCCTTGGGCATTTTGTTATAGTAACCAAAACTGGCTAATACACACCCTAAAAGGCAAGAGTGAGCTCTTTTTTGTCCTTTCCTTCCTCTGCTTACTAGAATATGGTTGTGACATAGGCACTCAAGAAGCTCTGTTAGACCATGGGGCTTCAAGGAGAAATTCACATGCTAAGGATACAGGAACCTCAAGAAAGAACAAGCTGGAATCCTTGATACATGCTGGGGACCAACTATCTCTGGACCTGTTCAACACCAGAGAAAGACTAACTTTCCCCTTAGGCTATTGATAGTTCATTTTCTGTTCTTCATCCCAATCTGAATTGATACCTGCTGTTGTAAGGATTAAACAAGCTTATTCTAGCCAAGACTCGAACAGCATGCCTAGCCCATAGTAATCTCCCTGTAAGTTACAGATATTGTATTATCTTAAAGGCTAGAACAAAAGAGCTGGTGAATTGTAATTGGGCACCCAGGTGCCTCACTTTTGACTTGACTTAGTGGCAGAAAGAAATTCCCAGTGGAGCCCACTGAGCTGTGTATTTCCCTGGGGGCTGCACTGCTGCCAGAATCTCAGAGGGGTGTGTGCATGTGTGTTTGGGGGTTTGTTCACCCCTAGGACTTTCATTGGCTGGAGCTAGTTCAATCCCCAAGGCAGCTCCTCCTCTCTCTCCATCTCTGCATCTCTAATCACCAGACTGGGCCCGTGTCTTGGAAGCCTTGGGCTGTGCTATAAATCTTCATCTTCCCACGAGCACACAGAACACTCCACTGATGAAATTGGTCCAAATAAGCCTTTACTGCCTTTCTTATCCAGGAATTAAGACTTGGCGGGCGCAGCTCCAAGGGACGCTGGGGAAGGACTGGGAGTCAGTTGCCCCATCTCTCCTTACAAGAAGCAAATTGCAAACAAAGCCCTGCAGGATCCTGTGCCTTCTCTCCCCATATCTTTGCCTTGTGGTTCCCACCAACTAAGGCGTGCGGGCAGCTGGCACTGAGGGTAACAATATTTTTACATATTGACCTTGCACTGTGCTGGCCAGGCTAAACTCCCTCCATGCATTCTCTCATTTCATCCTGATGCCCCATGGAACTGTGCCACATGCAAGCGCAGGCTTAGCTGGGTCCAAGTGCTTCCCAGGGTTACATGCGGAGTCAGGCTCACAAGGCCCTGCTGGTAACTGTGGCTCTTCCTTCCTGCAACCTCCCTTTCCCCAGAGCCTCTTCTTCAGTCACACTTGGAGCGGGTGCTGACACCCACCTCCCCGAGAAAATGCGTGCTCTCCTTGCCCCAAGAGATGAACATTCCAGTCTGGCTGGTCTCAGAATCTCTTCTCCAATTCATCTTAAACAAACATTTTCCTTCCAAACAGAAAAGGCTTTATGGTTCCTTTTGATTTTAAAAGTAAATTGCGCTCTTCCAAAAGTGTACACAAAGATGCAGAGAACAGTGTTCACATCGCCATTAGGAGCTCCTGCCTGTGAATGCAAGCCAAGTCCTCCAGTAGCAGCCACTGCTGTGTTGGGGACAAGGCTGTAGGCCCAGGTCACTTGGCTCCCCAGGTCACTTGGCTCCCAGGGAGCTCCCTGTTGGCTCTGCACACAAGTCCTGCAGCCTATGTTCTCTATATAAGGTCCTGTGCTGCAATGCTTTAAGGAAAGGGCCTCTCACTGTGCTATACAATTGTCAGACTTTTTCTGTTACTCTCAGCCAATGAAGCTTTCCCATTTTCTCCCCAGAAAATAGATGTGTGCAGTGTGGATCACCTGGAAACTGAGCGCTGTGTATTGGGATGAGTGAGCAAGGCCCGTGCTCCTCCAGTGACCAGCCTGGAGCAGACTGCCCGGCTTCTCTCCACTTCCCTTGTTTAGAATGCAAACATTGCTGCCCTCCCAATAATTTGATGCACAGTAAGTGAGACAGTGCACAGAAAGCCTGACTGGTACATGGTAGATGTTTACAAAATGCTAGATTCTTTGTTCCGTGACTTTATTTTGCTCATAAGCCTGACTCAGACTGTATTTCTCTATTTTGGGGACTGGGGTGCTGAAGCTTCTTGGTTTATGGCACATATGCATCACCCGCAAGCATCTCCTGCCTCACCCTCCTCCTCTCTCCTCTCTCCTTATGCACACACTACACCATCTATCTAATCTGTCTGATATCTGCCTTTTATTTATAATTGTTTCCAGGAAATGTTTTGTGTGCCTGTGTTTTCCATTTATGTAATGGCTCTGTGCTGGAGTCTTATTCTCTCTTCTATTATTTTTCCCCATAGCATCGTGATTTTAAGACTCACCTGTACTGTCAGGCTCATGTCTAGCCCTACTCTAAGGTGTCCCCAGTGCGTGTCCTTCATATTCCAATCATCTGTTTATCTAGGGACAGACACTTAGAGGCCTCAACTTGCTGCCACCAGAGACAGCAGGGTTTTGCACGTCCTCATGCACGTCCTGTGCGTGTCCCAGTGAGAATTTCTCTGGGGTGGATTCTCATGGCCACATCACCTCTACCTCCAGAATGATGCCATGGGCCTGCTGTATCAGTCGGTACCTTCTGGTGAAGCAAACACCAGCATGAATCTTCTGATCCACGCCCTGGGGAACTAAGATTCTCCCAATCCGCTGCTATGGTTCTTTTCTGAGAAGCCAAAGTTTCAGTGTTTTGGTGTCACCTTATATAGGTTCTAGTAGCTATTGGACATGTTCTCCCACCTTGAAACCTTGATGCCAGTTCAGACTCAATGTTCTTATTCGTATGATGCAGGAGATGCAGGAAGTGTATTATATCACCTGGAAAAACAAGAGCAGAAAGAGTCAAAGACCTTGGGTTCAAGTCTTTATGCTGCCACTTACCCATTATGTGCCAGTGGGAGCTAAGTCTCTGTTTTCTCATCTGTCAAATAGATACTTGATACAGTATCACTCATTTTGATATCTATTCCATAGGAATGTTGTCTTAGTCACCTCCTCATCACTGGGACAAAATACCTGATACCTACGTTACCCACAAATGGAAGGAAGAGATGTTGAGTTTTGCTCACAGTTGCAGAAGTTTCCTCCATGGTCCATGACCTCCAATACAGAAAACTACATGATGGAAAGGTTTGGAGGAGAAGAGCTGCTCACATGGGGAAGACCAGGAAGTGGAGAGGACAGGGAGTGTTAGGAACAAGAAAGCACCCCTCCAGGTCCTGATTGCAGTGACTCACTCCTCTCAACCATATCCCATTTCCTATGAGCACATTCAGCTCTGAACTCTTCAGTAGATCAATCCCTTGATGAATATAGTACCGCGCTCCCCTATGAGTCAATCACTTTCTGCATGCTTGAGAATTGGGGGAACACTTTAGATCTAGACCATAATAAGTGCCATAGCAATGAAGTTAGGCAATAGGCAAGAACCTCTTAAAACCTTGCCTGGCCATCTCTGCTAGGTCTCTCACTAATCTTGACAAAAATATTGATGGTGGTTCCAATTATAACAGCCAACACCAACAGTACATTTCCATGCTCTGATAATCAGAGAACCCATGATCACCACAGTGGCATCCAGTGGCTCCCATTCATTGCTGTCCGTGGCCTTTGCTGCCCTATGGTAATGAGGTACTAATGTATCCAGGGTGTGTGGTCTGAGAAATGGGGCATCCATTAGATTCATAGAAAACCTTCTACTGGGCTGGGAGTGTAGCTCAGTGGCAGTCCAGGGACCTGGATTTCAATTCCATCACTGCAAACAAAACATCACACTTTCTGTGCATTTCAAGCTATGGTTTTTGTTGTTAGATTCTTTTCTGTGATCCCCCATTTAATCCACTGTCCCCTGTCAATTTAAAAAAAAGTCTAGTAAGTTGAACAACACACTCTCCTTACTAGTTGCTCATCTTCTCTCAAACCTTCCAGGATTTAGCTAGTTTGCCATGAATATCTTAACGCAGGTGCTCTGTTTGCATTACTTGCTGCATATCCAGTCCTAATCTAATGAGACAGTGGAACTCACCTTTATACAGCACCTCTATCCTGGCTAGAGATTGGCTTTTCCTTAAATCAACTTCCCACACTGAATTCCATCTTTAGTATATACATGTATTGCTGCAGTCAGATGTTTTCTGAGCATCTACTATGGTCCTTATAATGTGTTTGGCTACAGTGAAATATGGTCCTCCTCAAAGACTGAGTCCATAGAAAACAGATACTGAATAATGAATTATACAATTAAATTGTTGTAAGGGTTTAATTCTTATTATAAAATTCTGTGGTGATGTATTACAAAGAGTATGTTAGTTTCTACCACTGTGACAAAGTACCTGAGAGAAATCAACCTCATGGAAAAAGGAGCTTAGTTTGGCTGATGGTTTCACAGGCTTCCAGTTATAGTCAGTTGGCCCAGTTACCGTCAGGCCAGTAGTGAAGCAGAACGATGGCAGGGACTGTGTGGCAGTGCAAAGTAGCTCACCTTATGGTGACCAGGAAGCAAAGAGAGACACAGGAAGAGGCCAAGGTCCCAGTGCTTCCTTCGAGGGCACACCCCAGGGACCTAGCCTCGTTCCACCTGGCTCCGCCACTTCCCAGTAGCTGGGAAGTCACAGCATTTAGGGGACACATAAGATCCAGACCATTACAGGGAGTTATGATTATCCTATTCTATCTTATTTTATTCTATTTTAATACACTCGTATATGTGCACGCGCGCGCACACACACACACACACAATTTGTATGGAAAGGGACATACTGAAATGTGTTTTTCTTTGGGTGATGGATGCATTGGACAGACCATATTTAATTACGAGTCAGAAATTCAATCTAAACTTACTTAAGAAAGGAAATTTGCTGTCTTGTGTATTAAGTTGAATCATATGAAATGGTCATTTTAAATAAAAAATTGTCAAATATTGCCAATTGTATTGAGTTAGACTTAATAACTGAAAAGCCTAAAGCCATTATGTTCAGGTATAGTTGGATTCAGGCGCTCAGATAATGTTAGAAACCCATTTCTTCGCGTGCCTCAATGATCTCTTCCTCTGTGGAGTTGACATATTTGCTCATTTGACTCATTTGTAGATACACTTGCTCCATAGACTGGAACAAGAATGCCCCCAATTGCTCCCAGGCTCTCTGCAGCTTAGGACAACAAAACATAAAATGTCCTTTCCTAGTGATCCCAGAGAGAGTTCTGGACAAATACCTCGTTAGCTAGGATTGGTTGTTCATCTTTCCGTGAACCAATCACAGTGGCCAGCGCTGTTATGTTCTGATTGGTTATTTGGGGTCACAAGCTCCCTCAGTGCCCTCAGCCAGTAGGATGGAGGAGGAGCTTTACTCTGGTGCTTTGTTTACAGACTGGGGATATATGGTTCCCCGGGGGAAAACTGCAAAATTTGAGCTCTGTTATTAGATATAACAAGAAAAAATGGCTACCTCGGGAGATTTCAGGCGGGGCTTCTTTTTTTTCTTCTTGCCTTTATTCAGTTACTTTCTTTTGCAACTCTGCATTTTCTAAATTTCTACAATGAACATGAATTGCTTGCACATTTTTTTTTAAGTTATTAAAAAGAAACCCAAAGGTATTAAGAATGGAATTTGGACACAGATGAGGCCTGGCTTTATTCCAGGCCGATAATGGCTTTCTTTGTGAGCCCTTCCAGGTACAATTTGCATTTTAACCAGAGTCAAAGTGCTGTGGCTCTGAGGAAAGTGTAATGAAGGGATTTAGGGCACTGAGGAAGCCCTCCAGGGCCCAGCCTATTGTCTGCCTTTGCACGGACTCTCTTGCCATGAAATCCTGTTGGCCTCAAAGAGCTTCCCACTGGATTAAATGAACAACCCCAGAAGTGGAGACCGGCTCCAAATCTGTTTCCTCCCTTCGAAGGTGGGAGCTCTTAGCAGGATAATTCCTTCCTTACAGAATTGCTGTGACATCCCTGTCATGGCACAGATACTGGACCCTGTCTTAAGTAGTGGTCACCTCCTGCCTTGCCTCCCATAATATTCTCTTCGAGGCAGACTGTGTGGGTAGCAGTGACAGCAAAGCATTTGAGACTGAGCTGAGCTGAGCTGAATTCCAAGCCAGATCTGCCATGTACTGGCTGTGTGGCCTCAGGCAGGACATGTAACCTGACTGCACCTCTGTTCCCTCACCTGGAACATGGGGCTGGACATGCTCCGCAGGTAGAATCCGGAGGGGATCTGACAAGGTAACAATTAATAATAATACAACTGGTGCTGAGTGGGCCCTCAGTAAATGCTTTCATTCCCTCCCTAATGGCTTTTGACCCAGTTCTTCCCAGAGGCATCAGTAGAAACCACATCTGTGAAATTAGTGACTGTCTTTTATAAAAATATTTGCATGTATAATTGTGATCACTACATAATGCAAACTGAAGACAGCAAATTCACACCTAGGCAGGGCATTGTCAGCTTATGATTTTCCAAAGACTGATTTATTTTTTCTGTTTTTAAAGAAAGGTAATATGCTCAGCTATATTACAATGATAAATTGCCAAAGGATATAAGCATATAAAATTTTCTAGTGCAGACTGATACTTAACACCATGATTTGTCTGTCTATCGGTTCCTCCACCTCCATCCATATTTACCTATCTTTCTATCACCCGATCTATCCATTCACTTACCTTCCCATCCACCCATCTGTTCAACATTACCCTTCTTCTGAAATTCTGGGTGCACAGTGAAAAATAAGGCATATGTGTTTCCTAACCTCATGGGACCTACTCTGGATTCTTGTAAGTGGGAGATAACTGGAAAAGCTTGGGCTAAGCACTATTTTAGGGCTGAGTTTTGTACTTGGGCCGAAAGTGGTCATCTGACCCCAGGTGAGTGGCCTGCGCAGAATCTGGACCCTAGAGGCTGCTGACTGGATCATGTTAGAGCTCTCTTCATGGCAATCAGGGCATTAGCCCTGAGCAGACTTCAGCCTTTGCTCTTTTTAGAGGATGCTGTCCCTGTGGACACCCACTCCTGGGATCCACGAACCACTCAAAAAGACTCAACAAGAATGGGCTGAGAATGCAGGAAGATGCTGAATTTCCTGCATATTGAAACTTTGAGTGATAAGTTGGAAATTTAAACATGACACGGTTTATTTTGCATCTCAAGTTTAAGACTGAGTTTATGTCCTTTTCAAGTAAATTCCCATCATCTTTTCTTTTGCTTTAGCTGTTGCATGTTGGGTTCTTGTATAGCCAGTTATAGCCCATTAAGATGATCTTGCTTGATCTTTGCAACAATCAATTTGATGATGCCATTTGAGAGATGAGAAAATAGAAGAGCAGAGAGGTAAAGTGACTCATCCTGGGTTACAAGGTTGGAAAACCACGGAGCTGAGATTTGCACCAACAATTCTAAGATTATCATGAAGCCAATAGTGGGGGAGACACATGTCAAAGAGTAAAGAGTGTGTCTAAGAGCAGAGGAGCAGGAGAGCTTGTAGTTTTGCTTGGGAGGAGAGGAGAGGAGTCCCAAGGTCTGATTCTTGCTCTTCTCAAATGCATCAGGCCCTCTGTACTGAGACCACAGGCAAGGGAAGGTTTCTCTCCACAGCTCACAATAATCTCCTCACAGACACTTCCACCCCTGGCCGCACCACCAAGAGAACTGGAGCCTTTTTTGGTGGCAGCCAAGACAGGCGCCCTATTTCTGCAAACAGATTACGTGACCACCACAAGGGAGCCTTGAGCTATGAGGATGGCAGTTTTATGGCCTTTAGACGCCTACAACTGGAACCATCTGGACTTCTAAAAACTTGGTGATACAACCTCATAAACAGCATCTCCTCGGCAGGAGATGCGCAGCAGGATGAGATGCAGAGTCATGGGGAGGTGGGGCTGGGGGGTTGGCAGCTGAAAATTTTTGGGTAGGATAATTTGTTGTGTGACTTCAGGCCGATGTGTCCCCTTCTCCATGCTTCACTTTTCCTCCTACACGAACTTGGCTTCCCCAGTGCACAGTGGGATTTTGAACCCCACGTTATATCAATGTTGCTTGTTAAACACCACCTCAGCCCTTCTCTTCCCAGATTCCAAGGCTTTCCCATCAACTGGCTGCCCTCAACTTATGGAAGCCTCAGTTTGCAAATAGCTGGGATGTGGGATGAGTGCCCTGCTTAAGGAGGGCACTCATAGGTGAGGGGTCAGTGCAAGGGGAAGACCTGGCTGCAGACAGTGATGCACACTGGGGGGTGGTGGTGAGTAATACATTCCTCTTAAAGGTCGGGTGTCCCTGTATCACAGCTTCCTCCCCTCCTGCCCAGATTTTAGCCCCCGATCTGAGAAAGCTGGAGAAAGCTGAAAAAAGTGTTGCTTTCGGGTTGAGCTCATAAGCCATCTGCTCTCAAGTGAATACCAGGAAATACAGAAAGGGTCCAGGGACATTCCCAGGGGTGGTGGTGACAGGGTTCTCAGATCTTGAGCTCAAGAAAGGAGGAGCCAAAGGAGAATGGTGACAGATGAACTTATGCCGTTTGACTCACAGGGTTCCATGGCGGTGCCTCCCAAAGCTAGCACATGTAAAACAGTGCTAATCTACAATTAAGCCATTGTAGATGTATGTCTTTTTTTGATTCCTTAGTTATAAATTTATCCAAACAAGGATTTTTTTCCTAGTATATATTGAAAACCTTGAAATGTACATACTCTGAACAACTTTTCCTTGCAGGAATCTATCCTGAGGCAAAAATTGGACAAGTAAAAATATAAATATTTATTCCAGTGCCACTTTGAAAATAACACAAATGTCCAGCCAAGGAAACTGCTTGAGTAAATTACAAGACATTCTCACAAGGGAATATATACAGCTATTTTTTAAAAATGAGCACGAAGTATTTTTCCAGTTGGAAAACTGAGAAGACTGTTTATAACTAGAAAAGTGAAATACAATTAAGTCAGAATACCAGCCTCACAAGCATACGGATGTTTCTTATTTTTCTCCAGCTCCGTGTTTTCACACTCATAGTAGTTTTTTTCTATTCATTTTCCCTGACCTTATTTTGTTCCAAGCTCCCTACTCTTCCCTGAGACTCTAAGCCCAGTTGGAAGCCGGTGCTCTGTTTTCTGAACTAATTTCTTTTACTGCTTACTGTCTGACTGGTATTAAGGTGAACTTTCTTGGCTTGGGCTTGGGGCATACTGAGGGTTAAATCCATGTCACTCATTTCTGTTTTCCAGGCACGAGTGAAGGTAGTGGCAGGAATGCAGAGGGGTGTGCTAAGTTCTCTTGTATGAATGAGGTGTTTATCTGAGATGCTGTGGTCCATTTTTATCCTAAATGTGTTGGTTTAACTCTGATATTCTGGGTGAGACTGCTTTGCACTTATTCTATGTCTTCATTAAGGTCCTGCTCATCTAAGATGGATCCTTTCCAAATGTCAGCTCTTAGGCTGAAGAAATTGTCACCATGGTGGTCTCAAGTCTACAGAGCAGAAGCAAGAAGCTTAGAGGCTCAGTCTGCCTTGATAAAATTCTTACTGTAAGTTGATGAGTCTCCTTCCATCCTAATTCCTCCTCCCAAAGAGCCATTGAGTGCCGAAGAAAGCTACAAATGTTAGAGACCCAAATGTTGAGTCTTAGGATTGAAAGCAGAGCTCCCCAGCCGTGGGGCTGGAAGGACAGGCGTGTGTACAAGGCATCCACTACGGGCTGGGGTAGTATTCTTGGGGAAAGCGGTGATTCCTCTTTCCTAACTCCATGATTAATTCTTACTAGAGATAATTCCTAAGTCCATCCCTGCATTCTTTTGTGTTCTCACTTTCCCTCCCTCATAACTGTAAAAACAATGCCTTTGACGGTAGAAACTTAAGAAAACAGATAAATAAAGCGTGGAATAATTTTATTCATAATCCAATCACCCAAAGACAACCTACCGTTTCATTTCCTCAGCATGTCCTTATCCACAAAAGTACTTACAGTTTATGTCTCCAATCTGTCAGCTCAGTGTTTTTGAAGCCTAGATTATGTTTTCCTGCAGCCAAGAGGAATCCCCAGAGCACTGTGTGGTCCAGATCAGACACCCCACCCTCTGCCTCCATCACACTGCAGCTGTCACAGGACCAAGGGCCACAGCACTCTGCTCCTATAAGACCCCACTGCTTCCTCCTCAGCTCCCTTCCCCAGATGCTCACAACCTCACCAGTACCCTCTGCCTTGAGACCCCCAGAAAGAGATGTTTGGCCTGTATTCCTTTCTACGTTAGCGACTCTAGTAGCCAGAGATTCTTTGTCCTGTGATCCCCAGGTCTCTGCTGCCTCTGAAGCAAACCCCACCGATGACACTGGCATTGCCTAACCATCTGCTCCTTCGCTTTCTTCATACCCTACAACCAGCACAATGTGTGTGTCTGTGTGTGTGTCTCTGTCTGTCTGTCTTGGTTGAGTCACTAGGATGTGAGATATACAGAGCTCCTGAAAGCAGATTTTTTTTTGGTCTGTTTTATTTAGTTATGATCTCCAATGTTTAAAACACATGGTAGGTGCCCAGTAAATATTTGTTGAAAGGATGGACAATTTATTTCACTATAATTAAAAATGCTAAAGATTTTCATGGCAAATATTGATATTCATTTAGAACTATTTCCTTTTGATAAACTTCTACAAGTAGATATTACTGAGCCAAAGACAGATGCCTTTTCCTCCTTTCTTCTTCTTCTTCTTCTTCTTCTTCTTCTTCTTCTTCTTCTTCTTCTTC
>PVLA01006335.1:0-79196 GCA_004027455.1 Hydrochoerus hydrochaeris
GGTTTGCCCTCTGCGTGTTGTGGGCTGGAGGCTCTGGCTGTGCAGGAGTGGGTATGATTGGGACACAGGGCAACCAGGAGTGGGGCAGGCTCTGGGGTGCAGCTTGGGGTGCATATTTCCTGGGGAAAAATGGTAGACTTAGGGCAACTCTTGGAGTCACACAGGTCCCAGCCAGTCCCAAGGAGAGCAGAGAGATGCACAATCATGTGCGGTACAAAGGGCTAAACTAGGGAGCAAGTGGGGTGCACATATGTAGGTGCATCCTTCGTGCCTATCCTCCAAGGTCTGGCCCCGAGGTTCAGGCTGGCTGCGTGAGTGAATGAGTGGGTGGTGACACTGGTTTGGAATCATTGTTTTTGCTCCCCTGACTCTGATGGGAAGATGACATGGGACAGACAGCCAGGCAGAGGGGAGCGTGGGAAAGGAGACAGGATTGAGAGCCAGGAGCCCGAGCTGGAAGCTGTTACCCCAACCTACTGGGAGCCGTGAAGATCCAATGAGACGCAGCCCTGGGCAAGGCACAACTGGTTGGTTCCCAAGGTTTAGCAAATGAGGAACCCTCTCTGCAGGTTAGGGGTGGAGGGAAACCACCACAGCTGGACCAAAATCATCTACAAAACTCATAGATTAAAAGGTACGAAAATAAGCACTTCTCCCCTAAGTGAGGAGCAGGACAGGCTTCTTTCACTGCCCGCACCCCGGGAGCCCCATGGCAGGAAGGCAGGAGGGAGAAGAAAACAGCCAGAAGAAATACGTCAGCCCTGCAGGCGATGTGACGGCTTACAGAAATTCCAAGGGGCGTCCAGATAAACTCTCCTAGCACTAAGAAGTGAGTTCAGCAGAGTTACAGGAGACAAGATCCACGCAGAAAAACCTACTACTCACTTCCGTTTACAAGCAACCAACATGTGGAGAACAAGATTAAAGACACGGTGCCATTTACAAAAGCGCAAGAGAAAATGAGCGCACACTTCACAAAGCAGGAACAGGACCTGTGTGCAGAAATGACAACACACTGATGAGTGACATCGGAGAAGACCCAAGGCACGAAGAAATACAGCAGCGCTCACTCAAGGCTGGGGAGACTCCGCCAGGGGTGGCGCCAGGCCTCCCCACTTGGACCATGGGTGCTGTGCAATTCCTATCAAAACCAAGAGAGGTTTTCAATAGGCGAATGAGTCCTGTACTTTGCACAGGAGGGTGGAATGGCCTGCACAATCCTGGCAAAGAAGAAGAAAGTAGGAGGACTCGCTCTACCTGGTTCTGAGGTTGACCAGAGAGCTAAGGAAATCGAGCCAGCTAACACTGAAGGACAGACACCGGTTAGCGGAACCAAACAGAGAACGTGGACACAGCCTCGCACAAATGCGCTCCACTGATTTTTGATAAAGGAACAAAGCAGAGGAGGGAAGGGGAACAGAGGAAGGGAAATCTCTCCAGCAAACCATGTTGTAGCAATTGAACACTGATAAGCAAAAATGACAACCAAATACCCCAAAGCAAATTAGAGCCCCCCGAAAGGAACTTCAACTTAAACCTCAGATCTTATACAAACACTATGACTGGATAATGGTCTTAAATGCAAAGGTGTAGGACTTTCCATAAGAACACAGAGAAAATGTTTGGAATTTAGTAGTAGGCAATTTGATAGGAAAAGCGTGATCTATAAAAGGGGAAATTGATAAACTGGATTGCATCCAAAATAAAAGTTTTATTCTGCAAAACCCAATGTGAAATGAATGCAAAAACCAGCAACAGAAAGGAAGAAAATATTTGTGAACCACTCGCTAACAGAGGATTAGTACAGAGACTATAAAAAGAATTCAAAATTCAACAGCAGAAAAAAAAAAAGAAATCAGATGATTTGGTTAGAAAATGGGCAAAAGATATGAACTGACATTTCACCAAAGATGATAAACAGATGTCCAATAAACACTTCAAAAGATGGTCAGCATCACGTGCTTCAAAGAAATGAACACTAAGCCATTGAGGCCTTACTTTATACCTTCTAGAATGTCTCAGATAATACCAGTGACAATAACCAGTGCTGGGGAGGACGTGGACAAACCAGATCACACTCACAGCGTTGGCAGCAGTGGGAACCTGGAGGACTCACTCTGGAGAGGGAATGGGTGATTCCGTACAAAAGCAAACATGCAGATGTCAAACCACCTAGCATAACCTGGGCGTTTATACCAGCGGCGAAAAGGCTCTATTCACATAAAAATCGCATATACCATTCTCAGAAAATTCCAGGTGTGCTGGCCAGAATGAACAGTTAAACAGCGGTGCTGCCCTGGTACCCGGGAACTTGGCTCAGCGATGGAAAGTCGGGCTGCTGACACACTCCGTCACGGGGATGGATTTCCGGTCAGTGTCTCCAGCTGGTGGTGGATACACAAGTCCTTACACTTACATAGCAGTACACACACACACACATGTGCACACACACACAAACACACACACTAAATAAATGAATAAGTACAAGGAGGGAGGGGGAACTCAGATTGGTGAATCGCACCAATGTCACAATCTCGCTAGGTTATTATGGTTGCTGTTTGCACAATGTTCCCCACCACCGGAGGAAACAGGCAGGATGTAGGAATCTCTGTATTACTACTTATTAGTGCATAGGAAGGGATGATTATCGTAACAAAAATTCCAGATACAATTGAGAAACTGACAGGGATATGGCCATTTGGTTTTTCCAAATAAATCATTTAAAACAATCATTCTATCTACTGTCATGAAATGTTCATTTTTTAAAAAAGAACATTTTGCTGGGTGTGAGGGCACATGCCTGTAATTCCAGCATTCCGGAGGCTGAGGCAGGAGGATTGCCACAAGTCTGAGGCCAGCCTGGGCTACGTAGTGAGTTCAAGGCCAGACTGAGCTAATAGTGAGACCCTGTCTCAAGCTCCAACTCCCCCCGCCGCCAGGACATTTTAAGTGTAACAAAAGCAGAAGATTTTCAGAACAAAGAAGACCCTTCTGAAATGAACACTTAGATTATGAAAAGCTCACTGTGCTTAAAAATATTTTTCCTTATTTCTCCACCAATAAGAACTTCACCACAAGCTACACAGGACTGAGGAGAAACACTAATATTGAACACTGCTAGTGAAATATTGGGAAAGCTCTGTGTGTGTGTGTGTGTGTGTGTGTGTGTGTGTGTGTGTGTGTCTTCTGTCTGTCTGTCTGTCTAGGCTTTTCCAGTGTCCCAGGAAGAGCTGGTCTGGGCAGCGGTCCTCTGGAATTCTGGGAAGGCAGGTGGGGGCATTAGCGCTCCCTTGAGCTGGAGGACCGCACGCCACAGCTTCCTCCCCCATCTGCAGCAGAGGTGCAAGGCCATGAGGTTGCCTGGGTCCTGAGTGTGGCAGCCTGAGATGGCTGGGCCTGCTTGGGTGAGAGACCCCAGCAGCCAGTGCTCCCCAACAGGTGCCCTGTGAGAAGATCCTGCGGGCAGATCACGGGTCCCCATGCACTCCTCTATCGCTGCAGAGGGACATTTCCTGGCAGCCAGCACCTTCCTATGCTGGACCCACATCTGCCCTGGGATACAGCTGATGGCCTGGTGGTGCCGAGACCCCATGCTGTGTTGCCAGACACCTGCCCCACCAGGAGCTCGCACCCCGCACCCGGCTGCTCTGCTGCTCCATGAATGACTCCCAGCTCCACATTTTTCCAGGTGGCTGGGAAGTGGCTTTCTCCCAGCCACCACCATGAGGGCGGAGCTCTACAAAGATCTCCATTCCGACTCCTGCTGACCAACACGGGACTGGCATCAGGGCACCTTGGGCACCTCCCGCTGCAAAGGAGCTTTTGATGGCTTGAGGAACCCTCTAATTAGAGCAGCTGTTTGGGATCTCAATGTTAATTACTATTAATTTTGTTTTCTTCCATTTCCTTCTTCATCTGGAGCAGGCTGTCTGCAGTGGCTAATGGGACAGTTGGGTGGGGGGAGGCCAGCAGGTCCCCTGGAGACTGCTGTCTTCTCCCAGGAGGCTCCCGCTCCTCCCTGAGCCTCTTGCCAGCCTGTGGTGCCATGGTTGGCACTCACCTACTTCACAGCAAGGTTATCTGGGGCACCGGACAGGGAGTTGCTGATTTCAACTTCATAAGGTCAGTATTTGCCAGGCTTTCTCTACCCACAGAAGGCAAGACTCCACCCTGCCCAACTAAGGAGCTGTGAGCACACGGAGCTTACCATCCCGGCTCAGCCTGGCCCTTGTCTGGGGCCCACCCCGGGTGGGCTAAGGGTCCCTTTTCCCCTGGGCAGGGTGCACAGGCTGCGAGCCACAGCCCGTAGGCTGCTGTCCATCTCTGGGGACTAGTGGATGTGCCTGTTCCATGGCCGCTGCCCTGGGGAGGACTTCAGGGACTCTGGGACCAGTGTGCACCTCCAGATCTCTCTATTCTTGTCACAGGTTGAGACACCCAACATGGGCCTCTAAGAAAGCTGGTGCCAGACCCAGAAGGGACAGGTCCCCAGAGGGGAGAGAAAGCCCCCTAGGAGCAGGGCTCAGGCTCTAGTCGAGGGGGTGCAGCCGCCTCCTTGGAAGGAGCTCCTAGGCGTCTGGGGCCCAGTGCTTAGCTCTGCTTTACCGGGTAAGTTTTGAAATTGCACACAAGAGCATACACACAGCCCTGGCCTTGCTGATAGCACCCCAGCCCCGATGTGTTTTTCCCAAATAGGACCCCACACTCCCATGGCGACATTCCATTACTTCTCACACCGCCTTTGGCGGACATCACCTTGCTACCCACACCCTCTCACCCCCATGGGAGAAGCTTCTCAGAGCCCTTAACTGCTTCTCCAGGCTGGGGAGCCGAGTCCCTGATGCTCTGTGGCTACCCAAACTGGAAGACCCTGGCATAGTCAAGTCACAGGCTCCAAGCTGGGTGCAGAAGGGTCTTCCAGGCCACCTGGGGACCACCACTGCCCAAGGCAGGACTTCTCTTTCAGCTCCTTAGCTCAAACTTTGCTTGGACTCCCCTGTCTTAGGAAGGGTCTCGTGGTCAGAAAATTCACTCCATGGAGTGGATGCTGTATGTTCTTTCTGACGGGGGCGGCAAGATGCGGTGTGCATAAGGGTGTGTTCATGGCTCTGATGTGTTTGAACTTCAATGTTTGGGGGACAATCCACACACATCACCCCCACTTCCCACGAGTTCAACTGGAGCTGCACAATGAGAAATTGGCTCAGGCCCATCCTGAGCGTTTCCCCCGCTTCTTGCTTGTCTTTTCCCACAGAATCCTAAGATGGAAAGAGACAGAGGACACCACCGATGGCGCTTTTCAGACTGAGGGTCAGCACACCATGACTGTGCAGAAGGGACTCCCAGTTGACAGCACCTACTGAGCCCCAGGCCTTGTGCTGGTTCCTACACTCTCACCATGGTGGGACTGAGTCACTATACCACTTCACAGGTGGGGTTACTTTTGGAAACTAAGCCTTGCTGAGGGTTAAGCTTAATTGTTCACTTGATTGGCTCGGGAGTCTTAGAGGGGATTAGTAAAGCACACTCTGGGTTGTGAGTGGTCATGGAAATGTGACCTTGGGTACTAAGTCTGGTCCCTCACCCTTCCTCTCTGGCACTGTCCCCTGATCACCATGACATAAGCATCTTTTCTGTGCCTTGCCCGTCTACCACAGTGTTTCTGACTTGGAGTCAGTGGACCATGGACTGAGTTTCCTGGAATTGTAAGTGAATTGAACCTTTTCACTTTTAAGTTTTAGTCTCATGCATTGTGTTTCAGCAACGGAAAAGCTGACTGATACAGCCATGGTCACAGGTGGACAGACATGAGCTCAAAGTTTTTCCTCTTATGAGGAAGAAGACCCCAGTGACCCATAAATGCCATCTTCAGGAATTTCTCCAAAGGGATTAACTGGGCCAACATGGAATGATTAGATGATTAGAAGGAACTAGAGATTAACTGTAAATAGTTAGGGATAATCCAAATGTCCAATGATAAATCCTTGCATATTTGTAGAATGGAATAAAATGTGGCCACCTGAAAGGATTCTGCAGATCTGTACCCACTGCCCAGAAAAGGTGCTCATGTGCTATGCAGTGAACAAAAGAAGATTACAAGACGGCGGTGTCTACTATGAGCCCAGTTTTGTATAAATCCTCTTAGTTATGCACCTAAAGATACTTTGGAAGTTCATATGGTAAGGCTTTAAGAGCTATTATCTCTGGATGGGTGGATTTCCAGGGATTCTCTGTCATCTCTTTCCTCCCTGTCTGGTTGGGTTTCTAAACAAGGGCGTGGATTATTTTCCTAATTAGAATATAATAATAAGGCTATGTCCATTTTACAGAGAACAAGCCACCAAGGGCTCATGCTGAGAATCCTTTTGCTTTTGTTTGTCTGAAAATCTGTACCATCTCCTTTGGATGGGCCCTTTCTCTGGATCATGGGGGTGGAAACCAGGTCTGAGGACACTGGGTGGCCCTCTGTTCCCACTGAGGATTACGTTAGTCCTTTCTTTCCCATGTGGGATTTTCAGGAAAGGAACAATGCAAACCTCTGGAGTGTGTGAAACAGGAAGGAGGAGGAGGGCAGAGCCATCTGGTCTACCGTCTCCCCTCACTCCAGCTGCTCCTGTAGTCATCCAGGCCATGTGAAGGGTCCAGCACCCAAAAGGCTGCTCTGTGGCCTGGAGGAAGCATCTCCCAGCCAGGAGAGGGATGTGTGTGCCTTGGACCTGGGCCAGCGTGCTGCCTGGCTGCCACCAGCTGCCCCCCAGGGCTCCAGCCTCCTCCCAGCCCCCAATTTCACAGTGTGACTTCAACAGGAGGCTGTGGGACAGCAGGACAATTTAATTTCTGTTACAGTATAAAAATTAATAACATTAAAATGTCATGATCATCCCACACTAATTAAGCATCTAATGAATAATTAGCTGTGGACACATCTGACATTTTTTGTCATTAATTTGAGCAAGTGTTTTAAGTTCCAAACAAAATCCTCGGTGGCAGAGCCTGTGACTTTGTGATCAGTGGTGGAGACTTATAAAGTCAGCATGTGCTCTGTCCATGGGGAGGCTGGGCACCCCCTGGGGCCGGGAGCTCTGCCGGGGAGGGAGACACAAACCAGATGCACAAATCCTCGGAGATCCACACCCCAAGCCCCAGGGGCTGAAAAAAGGCTCAGGTCCTTGTGTAGGACCCCTGTCCTTCTTACCAAGTGTCAGGGTATCTTAAGGAAGGGAAAGGGGGGTCTGAGGTCTTCACGGACCTGTGGGCAAAGGCACTGGGCTTAGTATTTAAAGGAAAAAAAAAAAAAAAGGGCGAGCTGGGTGGGTGTCACAGGGCTGGTGGGAGGCGGCCCCATGTGGTGGGAAGAGCCCCGGCCCGGGCCACGTCCAGCAGTGCCTGCACTGGGCAAGGTGAGCGTGCGGGCTGATGGTGCCCTTACAGTGGCACTGAGATCCGTGCTGAGCCATTACATGCAGAAGCACATGAAGCGGGGACACAGAAAAGTTAAGCAACGCAGCCAGAGTCACACCACAGGAGGACAGTGGTGTCCGTATGGGATCAGGCTCTCTGGTGCCACTGTCTGCCATTTAGATTCTGCCTCAGTGGCGTTTCTCTTCCTAATGTCTTAAGGGATCTGCTGAGGTCACCAGCAGGGCAAGGAACTGCCAGGTGGTGGGGTCCACACTGAGCAGAAGTCAGGGACATCCTGTCCTGTCCTGTCCTGTTCTATTCTGTTGGCCTGGAATCCTCCGTGTGCTCTGGTGGGTGTTTCTGCCGCTAACTGTGAGGCCTATTAAGAGAGATGCCCTCAGAGCCCAAGGGCCACAGGTCTGGTTGACATCTGAGGCGGGGGTGCCTCATGGGAAGTGGCACCTTCTTCCCATGGGGCTCTCGCACCCCTTGTTGGTGGCCAGAAGCACCTGCCTCTGCCCCCCACCCCATGACAGACACAGGGCTTGGTCCAACTGCATTGTTGGAGCTGGCTGCTCTGTGCAGAAGGCTCTGTCTTTCTTCTCAGGCAGATCCTGCCTGGCCTAGAGCATCTCCCCCATCCGGGGTCCATGCAGACTGCAGGAGCACCCACCTGCTCCAATGCTTTCCTCCCACGGGGAGACTGGGCCATGCTTGCTGGTCTACCCAGGATTGGGGCAACTTTGGGGCTGGGGGCTCACTGCGAAGAACAGCAAGGTACAGGGGGAGGCCCAGCCCAGCCCAGAGCAGGAAGAGTCTCCTAGACATGGCATCTCCTCACCCAGATGTCATTGAGGTTGACTTGTGTCCCCACAGGTTAATCCGTTGAGGTCTGTGGGTGTCCCCTACTTGGGAACAGGTTCTCCACGCCCCTGTCCCAATCCATCTGCCATCCAACCCTTCTCACTCCCTCCCAGCTAGCTACTCGTCAGCCCTCCAGTCATCAAGGTGACTCCCTAGCCTGACCTCGGCTTTCTGCCAAACCCACATTCTGGGAGGCCGAGGCAGGAGGATTATGAGTTCCGGCCCAGCCTGGGTGACTGTACTGAGTCAGCAAGACCCTGTTTCAAGATGACGTCTATTAAAGAGAGCTGGGGATGCGGGTCAGGGTAGAGGCTCTGAGCTCCCAGGAACACACGACTCCCACTTCTCTTGGTGAACAATCGGCCTTTCCCACAGCCCACAGGACCTCTGTCTTCTTCCTGCCACCTGCCACCAGGAAGACACCTTTGCCCTCACGGTTCCCTTTCCCTGGATGCCCTTCCCTGCCTTCTCCAAGCGGCTCCTCCTGGGTCTCAGTGATAGCACCCCATTGCCCCCCATGTGTGCTGGGTGCTGTACTTGGTCATGCAGCTCACTCAGACTGTACCTGTGACATCCTGTGACCAAGCAGGGCTTGCATGGCTTGTGTGGCATGGAGTGGCTGATGGCCCTGTCCTCCCTTCAGAAACCAAGGCCCAGCCCAGGGGCCACGTCCAGGCGTACAGGATGGAGCTTCCCCTGCCCCTTGGCCTGGGCAGAGCCACTGTACCTTACAATCAGTAAGAAATAAACAAATACTTGTTCTGCTCTGCCACCAAGATGCCGAGGCTGCTTGTTACACAGCAGCCTTGAGGCAAACCTGACTCGTCTGCTGCTCTCCGTTTGAAATTGCATTTTGTCCTCCCTTGGGACACCCCTCCTCCTCCTGTCTGCTGTACCTAGCGCTGCTGTCCTTTCTGCTCTCTCACTGCCTACCTGCCACATGTCGCATCGTCACACGCTGCACGATGACATTTCAACAAGTGACAGATCACACACATCAGATCGCACAACAGATCACAGACACCTACATGACCATACATACAGCAGATCATATATACATACATGACCATGCACAATCAGATTGCATACACAAAACCATACCCACAGGTCATATATGCATACACGATTATGTGTATCAGACCATACATATATACATGCTTATATATACCCCAGATTATACATACATGACCACACAATGAGAACATGCACCCATGGAAGAACACACACAGATCACCCACATGATCATGCATATGTCACACACATGAGCATACATACAGCAGATCATACATACACACATGACCTGACACAATCATCATATACACACAACCATACAGACAGATCATACATGCATACTTGATTATGTGTATCAGACCATATATATACATGATTATACATACACTACATCATACATACATGGCCACACAGAGAGAACATACATACATGTAGGAGCATACACAGACTACATACATGTTCATGCACGCACCAGATAATATATACATGATCACACATACAACATTGCACATGTATCTATGATTATACATATATCATATAATACATACACGATCATGGATGCATCAGATCATACCAGCACACTATACATGCACAGATCACTCATGCATGATGATCATGAGACCACACACATGAGAACACACATACATGATCATACATGCACCAGATCATACATACACACATGGCTAAGCACAAACCATATACACATCAGATTGTACATGTATACATGATCATACACACATCAGGTCATATATGCATGACTACACATACACCAGATCATGCATACACACATGATCATACATGCAGCAGAGCCCACACCACATAGTCTCAGTGTGCAGCAGGAAAAACCCACTAGGTTTGCAGGAGAACACTCTGTGACACTCACACAATGACAAAAGTGCCCAGCAACACACTCCTCAGGACGCATTTCTGTCCCTTAGTGATGCCACTCTTTGGGGACATTTCCTTGCTGGTTGTAGGTATCTCCATCTGCTTTGGGCTCTGCCATTTTCCAGACACCCAGCACAGTGGCACAGAGCAGCTGTCCAGGAAGTATTTTGAATGAATGAATGAATGGGAAACATTCTCATGGGTGGCCAGCTGTGTCCACCTTGGAACAGCCTCAGTGACTTCCAGGCAGGGAGGCCCCCAGTAGCAGCCAGGGAAAGAGCTGGGGAGGTGGTGCCATTTGTCTAGTGGATAGACCTAGACCAGCAAGCCCAGGACACCTGGAAGAAATGCAGGAGAGCGAGCCTCCTGCAGGGAGTGGGTCCTGGGCTGGCTGCATTCCAGGCCTGTGTTCCCCAGGGAAGGGAACTGGTGCACAGCAGAGCTCAGGGGCCGGGAAAGCCCCACAGCTGCACAGATGGAGTCCAGGTCCACGTGCCCAGGAGCCCCAGCCTGGAGATGCCTGGCTGGGATCCAGGGAAAGGCGACCGGGAGGCTTCACCTGCCTTGGGCAGAAACCGGGACAGTCAGGGTGGTGGCTCAGAGCTCCAGAATCCTGGACACTTCCTTCCTTCTGCCGAAGCCCAGGCAGTGCCCAGATGTCTTGTGGGATGGTGAGATGGCACAGAAATGTCCCAGGGCACCTGGGCATCCCCGAGTCCTGTCCCTGCCCCCAGGGCTGCTCTCTCTGACCGGAGTGCACATCCGAAGTGACGATGATGATTACCCACGAGCAAGCAAATGCCCGGGAGGTGCTAAGTGACCCGCACTTGCTGCCTCCTTTTCTCGGAAAACCACCTGTGGAAGGCCATTCTCACATCGCGCATGGCTGAGAAGATGATGCTCAAAGTCACAGAGCCAAGACATCGTCCCCCAGCATCTAAACTGGGACGTCCTGATTTCCGTCTCCCAGGGCTGGTCCTGCATTACCCTGTCCTTTCTTTCCTTCTATTATCTATCTATCATTTCTTTTTTTTTTCTCCTCTCCTCTTCTCCTCCTCCTCTCCCTCCTCCTCCTCTTCCTCCTCCTTCTTCTCTCTCTCTCCCTCTTTCTGAAAATTGAACCTTTACACTAAGTTATATCCCTGGTACTTCTTGTTTTTATTTTGAGGCAGGTTCTTCCTAATTTGCCCAGGCTGGGCTCAAACTCTAAATTCTTCCGCCTTAGAGTGCTGGGATTCCAGGTGTGTGCCAGCAAGTCCTGCTGTTCTGCCTGACTGAAGGAACAGGACAGGGCACACATGGAGAGGGCACCAAGGAGGGGCGCTGGGAGGGCAGCGAGGCTGCAGCCCTGGAGGGTGCTCAGTGCCCGACCATGGGAGGGACACACAGCCGACACTCTGGATGCTGGAGGACCCCACGGAGGCTTCATGACCGGGGCTCGATGCTCCTGGGAGCCTTCCCAGAGGGGGGCTGTGCAGGGCGCATGGAAGGCAAGGAGGATTTGCACAGAGCCCCGGGTGCAGCAGAGGCCAAGCTGGTAAAATGATCCCCAAACTCAGACACCTCCTGAAATGGCCTCAAGCAAATTAGGAGCAACAGTGCTGTTGTGAACCCAATGTCCGGAGGCAGACATGGCCACCTGCAGGAGGATGTCAGAGCCTGAGGTGGCCCATGGGCACAGTGACAGGGTCCTCCCCTCAATCTGAGTGTGGGGCAGGCTGAAGGGGAAACCACCCATCTCAGCGACACATTCCTGGCTCAAGGATACCAGGGGTCAGTGAAGAGACTCCAGACCCCAGTGCTGAGGGCCAGGGTGGATGCTACAGCCTCCAGCATCCCCTTCTCCTCCTGCTCATCACACACAGGAGAGCAATGTGTGATGGCCCACCCATTGCGTCCCAGACTCAGTGGGCGAGCCCTGCACACCCCACTTCCTAAGGAACACAAAGTCCCCAGGTGTCCCCTGCTCCCATGAGCACACAGGGGTGCAGCAGGCATGGCACCAGATGCAGATAGGCACATTAGTCAGCTTTCCCATTGTTGGGACACCAACAGCTTGAAAGAGGAAAGGTTTAATGTGGCTCATGGTTTCATGGGGTTCAGTCCATGGCCCGCTGGCTCCAAGACAGGAGCATCATGGCAGGAGGGTGTAGGGGAGAAAAGATGCTGGTTTTTATGGCGGCCAGAAGCAGAGCAAGGGAATAGCACCAGAGAGGAAGGAGCCAGGGACCAGACAGAGACCCAAGGCCACACCTCTGACCATCCAGACATACTCAGAAGTGGACTTCATTAAAATCTCCTGGCGATTACTAATCCGTTCCAGTTGATAAAGCAGGATCAACAGTCACACCAGGGTGGTGTCTTTCTCAACAGCCACCTGGGAGGCAGAACAGGTCAGCCACTAAGCCCTGGACCCATCCAACCAGAATCCCCATCATGGCCTCTTGTTCTGAGCCCCTCAGGCCTGAGAGGGCTGGTTGTGACCTCCTGCTGTCCAAAGCAGGTGACTTACTGACACGACTGGTATGATTTCCAGTCCCGAAACGCCCAGCGTGGACTTTCTCCCTAACCTGAAAATCAGCCCTGACCCTGTTTTGTCACTGTGTCAGCGATTTGCAGAGAGGGACCAGGTGGCCTCAGAGGTTTATTGTCACTATTATGACTTAGGAGTGATGGTCAGAAAGTGTGGCCCCGGAAATGCATCGAGGGGCAGGAAGTTCCTCTCCTCTCTTACCCACCTGCCACGAAGCACCCTGGATTCCTAGGAATCCTTTCTGGGCTTCTGCATGGACCTCACAGCTCACCTGGCTGCACGTGGATCCCTGATGTCCCCTCCCAGTCACACACCTGCTACCGGATGTCCCGTCCTACCAGAGGCCGGGAAGGGATGATGTGTGCCAGGTGCAATCTGAGCCTCAGGCCTCTGCGTTTTTATGGCCAAGTTATAAACCTCCAAGAAATGGGGTTTATAATGGAAACTCTGACACCATCTAAAATACAGCAGCCTTCCTGGGCGCTTCAGAATCCAGACCTAATTTATAAACCACGCAGGGATCTGGGCCACTCTGAAACTTATAGACAATAATCCAGAAATAGACTAAACCGGGAGGGGAAAAAATGGCCCAAGAGTCTTCGGACCATAAAGCGTGCTTAGGCCGACAGTACAGAAATCAAACCCATGTCACGAGCCCCGGCCTCTGTCCTGAATCTGTGTCCCCCGCCTCCAAGTGGCACTGGCCCTGGTGGAGGCCTCAGCTCTGTCATCCATAGCCACCGATTTATCTGAGGACCGGAGAGAGGGGAGAGGGAGGGGCAGCGCCCAGCTAGGGTGAGATGCAGCGGGGTATTTGTGAACAGGGTTCGGGGTGCGCACTTTTAAACTGAAACAAGAGGCGAAGGAGGCCAAGCTGTCACTAAGGGCAGGAGGGACAAGCCCTGTCCACCAGGGCCAGTGTCCTGCCTGGGAGAGACCCACAGCAGACTGGGGAGGGGCGCAGGTTGTCCCCAGCCATGGGCTTTACTTAGTGTGGGTCTCCGGGGAGGCGCTTGCCCATGTGGTCCAGCTGCTGCCGAGGACCCTGGCCCCTCCCGCAGGCCTCGGGTGTGTGCACACAGCTGTTTGTGCCCCGGGAATCCGGATGGATGGAGGCGGCTGGGAGGGGACCAGGGCGATTCTGGCCAGCAGTGCCCGGTGTCCAGGCCTCTCGGGTCGGCTGGGCCCTCGCCCCTCCTGTGCCCTCCGTGTTCTGGGGTCCTCCCTCCTCGGCTCTCTCCCTCCCTCCTTCTCTCTTTCCTCCCCTCCCTCGCTTCTCCCCCGACCTTCCAGCCTCTTCCTTCCCCTCCTCCACTTGCCTCCCCGCTGCCTGCTCCTCCATTCATTCCTTGCCAGGAATTTCTTCCAAGCATGTGACATGAGCTGGGCTGGGTGCCGGGGACCCAGAGGTGACCAGGGGTCACATCCTGGGGTGGACAGAGGGACAGAAGCAGCATCTCCTGCCCACTGGGGACCCTTCTGTAACCCCACAGCTTCCCCAGCTCCTGTCCTGACTCGCAGCCAGTCAGCTCCGAGGCCCTGGGCCCTCCCGGCTGCCCAGCAGCTTCTGAAATCCTCTCCAGATGGGGCGCTGGAAGGCCAGTTCCCTGCCTCACCTCTGTTAGTCGGGGGCTAAGCTCTTGGGGCTCAGCTCCCCCATCTGTAATGTGCTGACCATACTAATTCCTGCTTCCTAGGAATTAGTCCCGAGCAGATTTAATGAGTTAACAAGGGAAACACTTGTTGTCCTGTCTGGGACATAGCCAAGGACTCCATAAACCTTGCTGGAATTACAAGTAAGGGTTTGTGGAAGGAATAAGTGTACAGGACAGAGAGAAAGTGGCAGGAGCAAAGGCCCTGGGGCATGGGCCAGCAGTCAGTCAACACATATGTTTTGGATAGCTGCCCTGTAGCACCAATAAAGGCCATCTCCAGGGCAGGACCCTGTCAAGGGGCTGGTGCAGGTGACAGGTGTGGCCTATCCATAGGTAGATGCCTTTTGCTGGGTGTGATCAAGATTCTGTTCTACTAGGACATGGCAGTGGGGCCCAAATCTGCAGCAGCTCAGGAGCCTCTCGGCCAGGGTCAGCGCCCGGTGCCCCGGGGTCTGCTATGTGGCTCCTCCCTCGGTCTCTCTCCACTCGCATCTTCTGAGCTCCTCAGAAAACACAACCTGAGCTTAGGCACTGTCAGTTAGCTCAGTGTCTCCCTCGGAGCAGGTCAGGGAGCACAAATGGTTGGGGTCCCCAGTGCTGGCCTGCGCTGCCCCCCACAGTCTGGTCCTCAGGGCCCAGCACAGGGCAGCTGGGGTTCTGACGCAGGCGCAGGCTGGAGACAGCATACAAGTGTAGGCAAGGGCACCAGCCTGTCTGTGTGTGCACACACGTGTGTGTGTATGCATGCGTGCATGTGTGTGTATGTGCGAGTGCATGTGTGTGTGCGTGCGTGCATGTGTGTACACGTGTGTGCATGTGTGTATGTGAAGTGTGTGTGGTGTGTTTGTCAACGTGCACGTGAGTGTTCATGCTGAGTGTGAGCGTCTGTGTGTGAGTGTGCACGTGTGGTGTGTAAGTGTGTGAGTGTGAGTGCCCGTGTGCTGCGTGAACCTGGGTGGTGTGTAAGTGTGAGTGCAGTGTGTGAGTGCGTGCTGTGTGTGTGAACTGAGTGTGAGGCTGGAGGAAGGCCGTCTGCACACCTGGGGCCCAGCAGCTGGACCTGTGCTGCGGAGCCGGGAGGGCCTGGGGGAGGCCAGCACACCTGGGGTCCCGCATGTCTTGAGGCCCCCGGGGTGCAGACTCTGCCGGCCGCCCCGTGTCCCTGTGTCCCTGTGCCCTAAAGTGGGGCGGGGGCCAGAGCAGCATCCTGCGAACACATCGCCTGTCTGCAGAGGTCCCCAGAGCACGAACCTCTCTTCGGCCCTCACTAGGACGCAAACGGAAGTGCTGCGAGAATCACAGCAAGTGTGTTACACTCCCCACAGCACGCCGCAAGCTCATGTCTAGTCCACAACTCGCTTCACGATCATCACAGGCATCTGCGCCCCACCCGTTGGAATTGGGAGCAATGGGATCCCAGAGCCCCCACCTCCGGAGCCCCAGGCTTAGCCCCTTCCTGGAGCCTGTGGCCAGAAGCGCCTGGCCCTCCCTGGAGGGGAACACCTGTCCCTTCCTATCAAGTGGACCGAAGCTGACTTCCTGATTGGGGGCGGGGCCTTCCACCGGGGGAGGGCCCCCTCCCCACAGGGGTTATTTTCAGACAGCAGCAGCACCCCTGCCCAAGCCAGGGACCCAGCACACACTTGGAATGCGTAAGGAGACCGCTGAGTTGCCGGAGCCCATCAAATTTTTATTGAATGCATTTCCTTTGGAGAACTTGTGTACTAAATCCTGCCTAGGCTGTATTAGAGGAATAAAAATTCCGCGCACAGACTTGACTACAAATGCTCCTGCCTGGAGAAAAGACACAGTTTCTCTCCAAAGCTGCTGCTTTATACGGAGCCTGGGGGGCTCACCCTTGGCCAGGGCCCGGAGCGAAAGTGGGGAGCTAGGGCTCCAGCGTGCAGGGTGCGTGCAGGCTGCTCTGTGACTCCTAACCAGCCCCCTCTGCCACTGCGGAGGACCTTGGCTCTGCCCTGGCCACCTGCCGTCTCCTGGCAGCTGCACCCAGGTCCTAGCCCAGTGCAGCTGGCTTGCTGCAGCCTCTTCCCTGGGGCCTGGGAGCTGGGAGAACTGTGAGGGGCTCTTGGCTTCCTCCCTCCCCAGGGACTCAGGAACGCTGGAGATGCTGAAGAATAGGGGACCCCCGTGGATGAAGGTCAGCCCAGGAATATGGGTGCCAGCAGGGGTCTGTGCGCAACAGAATCCCCAAGCTAGTGCTCCGTAGAGGAGATGGAAGAGGCACAGAGAAAGGCTTGCAGCAGACAAGACAGAGATGTGAGTAAATCCGAGTCTCAGATAAGCCACAGATCAACTTCGCAGATCGATCCTAAACTTCGTAGGGGACATTACTTATGCTAAAAAAAAATTGTTTATCTGAAACTCAAACATCATGAGGCATCCGAAATTTTTATTTGCAGAATCTGGCGAGCTTGCTCACTAGCCCATGGGCTTTCCTGCGTGGTTCCCACGACCTTGTCCCCCCAGCACTCCCCCTCCAAGTGCCGAACTGCACAGCGGTGTCATGGCACGTGCTCTCTGCCTGTGGGCTCCGGGGCACAGAGATCAGAAACGGCAGGAGAAGCCTAGGTCCCCCACTCTGCTTCCTGCCTCTGCCCCCACTGTGGTGCTCCAGCAGCAGCTCAATGATAGTGCGTGTCCAGGGGCAAAGAACTGGCTTTCCCCAAACCCTGCTTGTTTTCCTAAAGGGTCTGCATTGGCCAGCTCTGTCCCTAGATGTCTTGTCTGCAACCCTGGGACAGCTCTTAGTCTGCAGTGGCTCCCTTGGGAACCCCCAAACCAGTGGGGCATGAAACCCTGGTGCTTTCCGGGGCCTGCAGCAGCCACGGGCTGGGCCTGAGGGTGCTTGGCAGCAACCGGACTTGTAGCCATGGGAAGGCAAAGGAGACAGGCAGGTTACCAGCTCCCTGCTCTGAAGCTAACCCCGGAGGGAAAGGAAAACACGGCCAGCCAGTCCACACCTCGGACTGGACTCTGAGTTGCGTTATTTGAGATGGGGCTAATGGGGAGGGTCCTGAGCGAAAAGGGGGTACCTTTGCTGTTGCTAGCATGTCCAGGTCTGCACATGGCAGGAAGCTGGGGAGGGACCAGGCCCATGGGCAGGATCAAATGCTAAGCTATCAGGCACACACTTTCACATGCAATGCACACTCACATTTATGCATGCACACATTCACATGTGCACACATGCATGCACGCATTCATGTGCACACTCACACATACATAGCACACATATGTGCACACATACACACACATACATGTGCACACATACTCATGTACACACACACATGTACTCACAAATCCCCACTATGCTGCTGACATGCCCTGGTGTAGCAGGGAGACACCCCCTGCCACATTGTCCCTCTATACTGTCCCCACCACCCAAGGACCAGGGGCCTCTTGGCTCATTAAGAAGAGGCACTGAGGCTCTCCAGTGGCCCCAGTGGACAAAGTGCCTTCTCATCTAGCTTTTATTTTCTGATGCACCTGGTTTTTTTAAAAAATTGTTTATTTGAAGTACTGGGGTCTGAACCCAGGACCCTTGCACTGAGCTACATCTCCAGTTCTTCTTTTGAGACAGAGTCTCAAAGTCACAAGTGGCCCAGGCTGGGCTGCAAACTGCAGTTCTGCCCCAGCCCCCCGGCCTGGAGCAGTAGGCTGACAGATGTGCCCCCCACACCCTGCAGAAGCACCTACACTTTCATGACCACCGACACCAGACAGGCGAGGTCCAACTTAGACACTGGTGGTTTGCTGTGGCTGTGACATCTCAGCCTGGTGGTGGTCACCAGGCTATTGATTGGCTGTGCAGCCTGGGGAGCCCATACTGCCCTGTCTGCATCAATGCGCACGGGCTGCAGGGCCTGGGACACAGACTGGCTGCCTGCCGCCTTCTAACGCACCCATACTCCGCACTGAGGTTGACACAGAGCCTGGTGTGCCGGTGCCCCCTCACCCAGAGGGCCGTGAGCGTTCAGGGCTCACACAGCCTGTGGGCCCCAAGCCTCCTCTGTCTCCCAAGCTTGTCCTCCTACAAGCACTGGCTTTCAAGTACAAAGGAGCCCCGGCCTTTCCAGCTGCCTGCATGGGGCCGACCTCGGTCAAACACAGCCCAGCGAGGGGGTGGCCACGTCACTCTGCGGTCCCTCAGGTCCCGGCAGCCAGGTCTGCTGTGGTGGCTGTCCCCAGCTCCCAGGGAAGCTTAGAGAGCTGGCTCTGGGCCGAGGAGAGAGAGAGAGAGAGAGAGAGAGAGAGAGAGAGAAAGTGGTTCCCTGGTTCTGAGGGGAAGAAAGGAGCTTTCATCCACCAGAGATGAAATTATAGCCAGGAGGCACCTGAGCAGGACCGAAATAGATAAGTGAGAACAAGCAGCCCCGCAATAAATTCCGGGGATTTGTAGCCTCTCCCGGACTGGTTTATCCTTGAGGAGCTCCAGGAGGGCTTCGGTTTGAGCAAGATCTAGGGGCCTCCAAGTTAAAGGCCACAGGCTCTCTGGTTAACCGAGTTCTTGTTAGCACAACTCTCCCTGGCACTGGGATCTGAGGGAGGGAGGGAGGGAGGGAGCCTCACTCTGTACCTGGCTGGGGCTGTGGAGACACAGCAGCAGGTCCTCCACTGCAGGGAAGAAGGAAAGTGTCCCCAGGATGTTGACAGACTGGCCTTGCGGGGGGGGGGGGGCAGGGAATGAGAGGCCAGAGTCCAAAGCCCTGGCAGCAGGTCAGGGGGCAACTCACAACTGTGAATGGAAAATGGGTCCCGAGCTGAATGATCCTACCGCGGTTCTGATGTCAAAAGGAATTCACTGCTTCCCCTCCCCATCCTAACCCACAGGCTGAACTCCATTTTCCCTGCGAAGAACTCAGAAGGCCACTTCCGGGGCCAAGTGAACCTGATTATAGCATCTTAGGGCTGAAGCAGCCAGGTGAGAAAATCTGTGAAATGACAGTTTGTTTGCATGCGGCAGGTCTTCTGTCTCCCTGAGGGGCGCAGGTCAGGGCTGGCGGGACAGTTGTTAGGCTTCTCCATTAATTATGAGCTTATATTCTCAGCTCAGGGCAGCAAGCACACAAAAGCCTGAAAATCTGAGAGAGGGGCTTAAAGAGGGGGAGATCCCTCGGGGGCCACAGCTCAGGGGAGCTCAGGGGAGGCTGCACCCTTCTCCCTGGTCCAGAAGCAGAAGCAGGGTTCACCCCCCTCACTCCTGTGCTGGGAGCCAGTGCTCCCTCTCCCAGGGCATAGAAGGCAGGCTGGACATATGTCCTGCCCAGGGCAAAGCCAGCTTCTCTGCTGGTGGATTGGCTTCTGTCTGGACCTGGAGACCCACCTACCCTCAGGTCCTCAAAGCCAGCCCTGACTTCCCCATCACGGCTTCTGCTCCAAAAGATTTCCCGAGCCCTGGAGGTCTGAGTGGAGCCAATAGCTCAGGAGCTGCATTCGCTCATATTTCCAGGTGCTGTACGTTCAGATAAGGCTCCTCGGATCTCCTGCCCAGAAAAGGATAAATATTTCTGATCTATAGCAAATGTGTTTTCCTTTAGCTAACATCTTGGCAGGCAAGTACACTAATCTCTCAGGAAAATCTAGGGCCTGAATAGCAAGCAGATTTTTTTTTTCCTTGAGCAAATAGAAATTCCGAGTTGCTTTTTTAATGCTGCCTTTTTTTTTTTAAACAGCAGATCTAGAGAAAAATCACAGTCCATTAAATCTGCATCTCTTGAAAGAAAACCCAAAAGGCCACCTCCCCATCAAAGGCAACATGAGCAGGGCTTGGGAGTGTGTTTAAGATGTACCAAGGGAACCATGGGCATCTGAATTCCTCGGCTCAGCTGGCGGATGGCAGAGGCTCAGAGGTCCTGGTGCAGTGGGACCAGGGAGGTCATGCAGTGTCTGCCCAGCCTGGGCTGTGAGGTGGGAGCAAGGCGACAGTTCCCTGTGGGGCCCAGCAGCACCCCACCCCTACTAGGTACCATGTGACCCCACAGCTGTGTGAAGAGTGCTCCCCAGGGCCCCATGGCATGGTTCCTCACTTCTGTGGCTCCTTCTGTGGCTACACTTGGTGACCCAGGAAGTGACCCAACATGGGCCATGAGGAACCCCAACAAGAGCACCCAGGCTTTGCATAGAAGCCACTGACCCTTGAAGGACACAATTTCCTCTGCCAGTTCCCTAGGGGAGGGGTGCTCTGCTTTTGTATAATAAAAGCAAAGGTCAGAGCAAGGTCCAGACTGTGCAGACCCGCGTACTGCTGCAGGCAGGCATGTACCTGGCACTGTGTGTGTGTGTGTGTGTGTGTGTGTGTGTGTGTGTGTCTGCACAATGCTCAGGTCCTCTTGCAAGTGTGCATGCTGGGATCTCCCTTTCACTGCCCTGGGAGGTTCCTTCTCTCTACAGCGCAGCCTCTCAGCTGTGCCTGGGGCTTCCGGGAGCTGCAGGTGGGAGGTGGCTGCTGGCATGCCCGGGTTGCTGGGCCAGGAGCCACCTTCCCTCGCCTCTGTCCATGCTGCCCCCAAAGCTCTGCCCAGCTTCAACTGCCCAGCACCCGAGCCCTTGGGCTTTTGTGCTTCTCTCTGTCAGTGCCAGTTGAAACCTGAAGGCTGAGGCTGGGGTCCCTGCCTGACTTGCAGGGGACGTCAGGGACACCCTGTCCAGGAGGACTTGCCTCCCTCTCCTCAGGTGGGCGCCCCTCGTGGTCTCCATGGGGGAGGGTGCCCTGTCACCACAGGGGAGCCTGTTCCCAGCACCAGTGATGTCGTGACAGCCACAGTCAACACCGACACCGGTGTTAGGGGCTGGAACCCCAGAGGCTTCGCAGAAGGGGGCCCACCAAGCCCGCATTTCCCATCACGGAGCAAGGAGACAGACTCGGAGGAGGCACTGCCCATTATGGCCTGGCTTCCCGACAGGAAATGGGATGAGTGACTTCGTTTTTAAACATTATTATCCTCTTGAAAGCAAAAGATAAAGGACGCCTTGGAGCAGCCAAATTACTTTGGCTCAAAAATCATTTTAAATACCATTTCCTTTAACAAGCCTACTGCCTGGGCAGCAGATCAACACTATTTATTTTAACCTCAGTCAGTAGGAAAAAAAAAAACCCGCCAAGTGCCTGTGCTGTTATTATTTAGCTCTCCCCTCCCCCTCCCAGCTGCGTTACTAACGACGACGTCGCACACCCTCGTCCCATGCAATCAGGTGAGCATTGCACGCACACACGGAACTGCGGGACCCTTTCCCTCTGGGCCCTCTTGAGCCCAAACCAGGGCTCCTGTGTGTTTCTGGTCCTTCCAGAGAGCGCAGGGTAACACGGGGTACAGCACTGCCACTCTCGCCTGCATCTACAGAGGCTCCACCTCCCCCTGAGGTGAAGGAAGCTAGTGTGACAGGCAGGAAGGGGGTGGAGGGGCATCCAGGCCAAGGCAAGGTGGGTGTGGTGACCCCCGGGGTGCAACCACAATGCTAGCAAGGCACCTGGGAGGGTTCCAGACTCAGCAACAAAACAAAATCCAAAAGACGGGTGACCAGTGTTCATAGCACAAGGCTGAGTCGGTGGAATGGAGCTGGGGTCCATGGCTCTCTCCTGGCTGGGTTGAGACACAGCACAGAGGGAAATAGCTTTGCTACCCAAACTGGAAGCCCTACACTGAGGCCAGGGGTGGTGGCCCCCACCATAACCCCAGCACTCTGGGAGGCTGATGCAAGGAAGTTCCGTCATAAGTTCAAGGCCAATCCTGAGCAGCTTATCATCAACTTAGGGTGACCCTGAAAATAAAAAGGGGCTGGAGATGCTGCTCAGGACAAGGGCTCTGGGTTTAGTTCTCTAGTACCATAAAAGAAGTCCTCAAGGAAGCACCTGCACCTTCCCCTGCAGCCTCCAGGGAGGCCATGTGCAAAGGCCTGGTACAGGAAGAGGGCGCTTGGTCCTCCGGGCAGGTCAGAAGCCCCCTGGGGCTGCCCCGCCAGTGCAGCCCTGACAGGAGATCAGGTGTATGCTCCTTGGTGCCACTGACCACTCACAGAGCAGAGGGACATCTCTGAATGCATTCCTGGCCACTGCCATCAGGCCTTCACTAAGGGCTGAGTGCCAGATGGATGGGACACTCAGTGTCCACCTGACATGCCCAGCAACATCAGCCAGGACAGCCGGGTCATCTCTAGGAGAAGGTGGTCACCGTGACTGCGGCTGTGGGAGGACGGGTCACCGGCAGGATGCATGGCGCTGGCCAGAGATACAATATCCTTGTGTGTGCACATTTCCACCAGGATCCAAGCACCCTCCTGCTACCACGGAAAGTCACCCCATCTGCTGAGCAGTGGACAAGCTGGTGACACCAGTGGCCAGTCCTCCCTTCTGCACAGGGACCAGGGGCAGGTCGGGTCGTGAAAGGACACGTCTCAACCTCTTCCTGGCCACTGGTTATGCAGGCAGGGGCTGCTGGCATGGAAGACGCCGAGCATGCCGGGCTCTGGGCTTGTTGGGGAGGATGTGGGGGCCGCCCTCATCTCTCCACCTCAGGGGGGCAGACAAGAAGGGCGCCCTGCTTCAGAGCTGCGGCACATAAAATTCTGTACTTACAAAATAGATAAATTCAGGGCGATTCTTTCCTTTCCGAAAAGCTCAGCCCCGGGGCCCCTTGTGGATCTGTGATCAGACCTGTGCCCCGCCCACCGTACACTTCTCACAGCCTGGCTCATCTTGTCCCTGGCATCTGGCATGTCACCGACACCCAGTAATACACACTGATGCCCAAACAGCAGATCCCTGTAGCCCATTGCCAGTGAGAACCCAGAGCCCAGCGGGAGGCCCGGGGAACAGGCTCACACATTTTTTTGTGTTGCCTCTTTCTGAAAAGTCGTCAGCCCTCAGCCATGCCGAGCCCTGATGGTGCTTTCTGTCCCTTTGAAGGCTCCTGTAGGATCTCCTGGCTGCAAGCGTGTCTGTGCTGAGTCTTCTGCAGCATTGGAAACGGGCACAGAGACTACAGCCACCTGCCTCTCCTCCCATGCTGGAGACTGTCCCCTAGCTGGTGGCCATCCTGGGTCTCCAGTGTGCACAGGAGGCTGTGGGGCCTGGTAGCAGCTCCTGCAGAGCAGGCAGAGTCACTGAGGGCTACGCAGATGTGGGCAGCTGGGCGAGGTGCTAGCCTGGAGTAGGAGGCAGGAGAGGAAGGAAAGGGAGGTGACCCCAGGACAGGGAGGACAGCCAAGGGCTGGGCAGCGGGCCCGCTCCTTGCTAGGCCAGGGGAAGCTGAGGCTTGGAGAAGAAGGGATTCTACAAGGTCACACAGAAAGAAGAACCAAGGAGGCCACGGTTCCCTGAGTGCCGATTTTATGAAGGCGGTTTTGAGAAAACCTTGTAAGGCCCGGCAAGACAAGTCTCACGCACAGACAGGTCCAGAAGGGCTACAGCAGGGAGTGGTCAGGAGCTACCAGGGCCAGTTAGCAGCGGCCATGCCCTCCTGTCCATGGTCTCCTGGCGCCCAGGGGTGAGAAACAGCTTCTTGCCTGGACACCTCACCCACGGGCCAGGTGTGACATCAATGTCCTGGGTGGGGGGGGACACAGGCAGGCACTCGATGCTATTTCCCTGGGGATGGGATGGTGATGGGACTCCAGGGCTGCACAGGCCGAGGACAGACGACTTTCCACCTGTACACGGAAAGCTACAGGGGGCGGGAGCCTGCCAGCTCAGGCAGTTCCGCCTCATCGAGGGCTTTGAGGACAGTGTGTGCTAAGCCCCACTGAAAGCCCTCAGTGTCCACTCCACTGGAGTATCCACAGCGACAGGAGACAGGAGAGCTGCCGGTATCACTGCATCCCTAGGACCCGTAGTTCCCAAAATCTCCTCTGTCACCTGGACACACTTGCATCAGGCAGCTGCAGCCACAGAACTCTCCACTAGGTGACTTTTGAGAAAGGGTCAGCAGTGCTTCGGGGACCGAGAGGCCCCGAGCTCTCTCCATTGGCCTTCTGGCCTTCAGGCTCTGAGTGGAGACAGGGAGAGCTGCTGTGCACCCAGGACCAGCTGTCACCAAGCACCCGAGCGTTCTGGTTGGGGAGTGTGGAACTTGGGCTCATTTGGGGATGCGTCCCAGTGTTTCCCAAGGTGCCACACAGAGACATGGAGCAGGGCAGCTGCTTAGGAGACAACAGCCACCTGGACGCAGGGGCTGACTCCTTCCCCTTCTGGCGGGGAGGCACGGGAAGGCTTCCCGGCCCTGCCAGGTGCTCCTAGGACCTGGCGAGGGCAGCTGACCACTTCCCTGTCTGGCCAAGCAACAGAGGCAGACAGTGAGGCAGGTCCTGTCTGTGCGAGGGCCAGGGAGGCGGCTTCAGTGTCTCTGGAGCACCCGTCCCTGTGCCTGCCCAGTCTCTGTGGCCTGCCACACCCCTTGGCTTTCTGTCTTTGGGGCTGGGCTGTGCCTCAGAGCCCTGCAGGGTGAAGACACCTGTCCGGGGGGCCTGGGCCAATTGGCCGACTCCTCTAACTCAGGTGGTCTGAGCAGCTGCGGGAGCCTGCCATGGCGTGCGCCTGTGTTAAAGTCCATCTCCTTGCAGAAGCAGGCCGCGGGGTGCCGGGAAAGCCGAGGGACCACAGGAACTCGGCAGAGGGCCTGTTCCCGCCCCAACCCGGAAAGAGGGCGGCTGGGCCGGACCTCCCCTTTTGGAACCAGCAGGCCTCACCTCCTGGCTGCATTTCCAGTCTGAGACAGGGAGCCTTGGGGTTGTGAGTGACATGTGAGGCTCCCCAGGGAAGACCCTCCCTGGGGACCGCTCCCTGTGAGCAGGGACTGTTCTGGGCCTCCTGTCCCTGCTCTGAGCTCGAGACAGGGCTGCATGGCCCTGTATCGTTCATTGGCAGGGGCCTTCCTGGAGGAAGTGTGTTTACGTGTGCACACACATCCGTGTAACATGTGTATCAGGTGTACATGTGTTTGTGTCTGTTTATGTATACTGTGTCTCTATGTGTACACATGTATATGTAGGTATATTATGTGCAACAGTGAATGCACAGGAGTAAGTGTGCATGAGGAGTGTAATCTATGGGTGTACATATATGTGTATTATGTGTATATTGTATACAGTGTGTACATTACACACTATTAAACATGCACACATGTATATGTGTGTGGTATGTACATATGTATATGTTCACATGTGTATACAAGTGCACACGTGTATCATGTGTACACACATGGCTATGTGGTGTGTGCATGTACATGTACCATACACCAGCACACACGTGTATGTAGTATGTGTACATGTGCACTGTGCATGTGCATGAGTGTACATATACTGCATGTGCAGTGTGTGAGAGAGAGATGAACTGGGCAGAAAGCAGGGTAGAAACAGGCAGAGCTGTAGCCCCAATTATGCCTCCTTCCTGAGTGACTGCGGCCCTTGAGACTTTGGGAGTGGAGCTGGGGTTGAGGTCCCCCCTGGACCTGGTCCCCTCCTGGAGGGGTGGGGTCCCAAGACGCTCACCTGGCCACCCCAAGCCTCCACCCACGTCCTAGGTGGAGCTCCCCTGCCTGGCACTGGCTGCCTGGAAGGCCCTGGTCCTGGACTGGGTCTGGGCAGAAGGCGGGACCGGCACCCAAGGGAAAGGAAGCGTCTAGGGAAGCGAGGGAGGCACCGTTTCCGAAGGCACCGTGGCTTCTGCATCTCTCAGAGGAGAGCGGGAGGGGACAGAGAAAATCACACCTCTGCTTAATACTGAGGCCCACGTGCGATCTGGGGGGCCGGGGCAGCACGTTGTAGCGTGGGCCCCGAGAAGCGCAGCAAGACCCCGGATGGAAGGAGGTGACTGGGGAAGAGGATGGGCCAGGGCCTGGGTCTCCTCCCTGGTCCCAGCAGGGAGGCCCTGGCCAGGGGTGCGCAGCTCTTGGCAGGACTGTGTCCCTCTATTTCTCTCCAGGCCTGGACACTGCCCCTGAGCCAGGACCCCTGTGAGAGACCACAGACCCTGGGTCTCCATCCCCTGGCCCGTGCTCAGGCCACCGCAGGGCTGGCACCTGCATGCTGCTTCCTCCACGGATCCTCCCACGTCCTCCCCTGTGGACAGGCCTGGGCCTTGGTCTGTCCTAGGCTGACGTCCTCCACAGAACTGGAACTGGTACGGGAACTGCAGCAGCCACTGAGATACTCAGCTATTAGGACAAATGCTTTTTTTTTTTTTTGGTACCAGGGCTCGAACTCGTGACCTCACACTTGCCAGGTAGGTGCTTATGCTGCTGAGCGAAACCCCCAGCCTAGTGCAGTATCTTAAGATGTAAAAATTAATGCAAAAATCCCTGATGAATGAAATATCAAAAGCCTTTTGCCTTCAGGATCTCATATGGCCCCACAGCAGGGGCGTGGTCTGAATCTGAGTCAAAGTGCTGGTCTTTCTCCACTTACTTGCTAGGCACAGCTGCTCACCTGAGTAGGTGGAAGAGGGCTGGAGAATTGCTGAGCTTCTCTGAGCACATGCTGCAGGAAGAGAGGGACACACAAGAGGTATAGTTGCCTCTAATCAGAAAAAAGCCGCTGCTACCAGGAGCCTCTGTGTACCAAGCGCGTACTGTACACTGCATACCATACTGAGTGCTTCACAGCTTTGGGCCCCCCAACCACTCCACTGACCCCTGGAGAAGGTGCACCTGAGTCATCCCGGGCACAGGAGACGGGGGCACCAGAGGGACAGGCAGGCTGGAGGCTGGCATTACAGTGGGAGCCCGTCTAGTCCGTAAGCCTGGGGCAGCTGAACCTAGCAGCTGCTACAGGGCAGGGGGACAGAGAAGAGCCCAGGAGTCAGGTCTCAGCACGGGTGACCCATTACGGGTCCCTGCAGAGACTCAATGCGGAGATCTTGCCTTTCTTTCCCCCCATTTATGAGCTCTGTTATTCTCGGGCTACCTGCTGAAACCTTGAGGATTCTGTGGGTGCCACACTGCAGCTTCAGGGGTACGGGGATAGCTCGGAAAGTGGCAAGTCCAACCATCAGGACTTGCGTTTGTTTTTTCCTGGAGAAATGGTTGTTCAGCATTTGCCAGCACACCACTGCCCTGCAGGACAAAATCTGGCCCTGCCACTCCTTTAGAGGGCAGTGGCTGTCTCTTCCGGAAGGAGGCCCTCGGCCCCACAGTGGCTGCAGTCCAGCAGCGTCTCTGACGCTGGGAGCGCGTGATCCGTTTCTGGCAGCAGGACGATCTTTATCTAATTAAGCTCCACTTGGGCTAATGCTGTGAGCACGTACTCTGATCAGACAGCGAGCGCTGGCGGCTGGACTGCATGCTGGACCGGCCTGGGCATCTTGCTGGGAATGCTGAAATGCTGCCTGGGTGGAGGGCTGCCCAGAGAGCCGACACGGCACTCAGGAAGCAGGACTTTCCGTAGGTGCCAGGTGACACTTTCACAAAGCAAGGGGTTGCACAGCTGGAGTCTGAAGTCCTGTTGCCAATAATGATGGAAATCTCTGAAATCCAAATGGACCTGCCAGGCTGGGGTGGTGGGGACAGGCTGTGTGAGGGGAGTTCTGGACCCCACACTCCCCAGGGGGAGGTCTGGAGCCTGGCAGGATCCCAGAGATGGAGGGTCCTGCAAGTGACACTGACAGAAAGGGCAGAGCCAGCCCATCTCCTGACCCCAAGCAGGCTAGATTTTCCTCCACTGCTGTTCTCCACTCTGCTAATTTTGGGGGTGTGGTTTCACTGCCCAAACCCTTTCCCCCTTTCCTGAGCTGCCACCAAAGCAGCTGCTTCCAAGGAGCAGGGAGTGGCAAGGGCAGGGGCAGACTGTGGCACCTGGGGACCTTCAGCTGGGGAAGGCGCAGGACCAGGGCTAGCTGGGTCTAGCTGGGGGTCCTCTCAATAGCCTGCTTGTCACCAGAGGGCTTGCATTATCTCACCTTGTGCAAGTGCTTTGAAAGTCTCTGACTTCTTACAACTGCATTGCTCCATTCTCTGGGGGATTAATTAGCCTGAAGTGACACAGCTCTGTGTGGTTCCAGAAGTGGGATTGTAACACAGGTCAGTGATCACCAAGGCCCCTGGATTTGTAGGACAGTGGGCCAGCTTGGGGAAGCCTAGAGACCCCTTCCCTCAGGGATGCATAGCCCAACTTCCACACAGGGTCTGGTCCAGGTCTGGGGACCACACGGACCCTGGCACTGTGTCCTGGGTGAGCTGGTGTTGGCATGCCAAGTGCAGGTGGCTTTGTTCTATCTCTTGCTTGCATGCCAGGGTCTGTAACTCATTGTCCAGAGCCTTGGTGAGTATTCATGGCTTCAAGGTTGAAGACTAGGCCTCCACATAGCATGCTAGGGCTCCCTGCTGGCTGCTCTGCTCCCAAGGGGTAGGGAGAGAGGGACAGGCCTGATGGCCGGGTCTTCTGGGTGGGGAGCAGGCCAGGCGATATCTGGAGTGTGGGCCACTCACAGGGCCCAGGTCAGGGGTCAGCCAACTCCAGGAGCAGCCAGTGGACTCTACAGAGGGCTCCAAGCTGGGTTCTTGGCTCCCTGTGCAGCTGAGAGGCCCCCAGCTCAGGGAAAGGCTACAGAGAGGTGGGGGTCCCTTCTGCCCCTGCCACATACCTCCCTGTGCTTGGGGTCAGCAGGATGCTGGGCCTTCGACTTCCCTCTGAAAGGCGGGGCTGCAGGAGCTGCAGGGAGAGGTGGCCACTCCAGCTCCTGGAGACCAGCTGGGGTCCCCACTGGCCCCAGTCCTGGCTGCTGTGGGAGCCCCTGCCTCAGCGCTCTGAACTCCTCCATGCCTGTGACTGCCAGCATGGAGTGCAGCACTCAGACGCCCCCTGGGGTGAATTTGGGCACACACAGCACAGAGGGGTGTGGGCCCCTGGACCCCTGCACCAGTGTGGAGCTGGGGTCTTTCCACAGGAGAGTCCTGAGCTCAAGCCCAGCAGCTCCCAGCTGAGGGGACACAGCACAGGGGCCCCAAGGGAGCTGAGCTCTTAGAACCCACACTGTTTTCCTGAGAACTCAGTATCTGAATTAAGAAATTTTCTAGCAGTTCAGGACCAGCAATCATTTCTCCCCTGGATTTCCTTTTCAATCCCCCAAGCTAACCTTGAGGAGAATTCTCCTGCCTTGTGTCCCCAGAGCAAGCCCTCCCAGGCACCCCAAAGACCCTCTGATGCCTGAGTGCACCCCATGCCAAGGCCGGTTTAAACTGCATCTCTGAAGTGCAAATGTTCTCCTCTTTGAGGGGAAGGGGGAGAGAACCCCCAGCTGGAAGGAGAGCCCCTGGCCACTTCCGCTTCTGACACTCGTGGGCTCAGCTGAGGCCGTGGGAACAGGAGGAGCCCCGTAAGTCTGCCTTCTGGGCGGGGTCACAGCTGCACATTGCAGCTGTGTGCCAGGCCTCAGTCTGAGTGGTGGAGAGACCTCAGTGAAAACCCCCACCCCACAGAGATGGCCTGAGGGGATGGGCCGAGCCTCACAGATGGAGGACGCACAGGTGATGGGGTGACGTTCTAACAGGATGGCAAAGATCACACCTGGCCCAAGAGTATACACCGTGCACACTCACACTGTAGGAGTATACACTCCTATGAAGTTCTAGAACAGGAGGAAACATCAGAAATGGTGACGATGAGAGGTGGGGGGAGGAGAAGGAAAGGGCTGTGGGGGGCAGTTGTGCTCCAGATCTTGATGTGGGTTTGGGCTGTGACGTGTGTATGTGTGTGTGTGTGTGTGTGTGTACTGATTAAAACCAACCGGCTGGTCATGGGGTTATACACCTGTAACCCCAGCACTCTGAGAGGCTGAGGCAGAAGGGTTAGAGGTTAAGCCCAGCCCAGGCAACTTACTGATTTAGTGAGACCCTGTCTTAAAAATAAAAAACAGGAAGCTCAGCGCGAAGCTACCTAAAGGTCTTGTGTTCAATTTCCAGTGTCACCCACACACACAAAGCAAAACAAAGCAAGGTGAAACAAAACAAAACAAAACACCTAAAAACCTCACCAACTTGACACACGTGCACTCAAATGTCTCACTGTGTATAAACTTCAGATGCAAAAGAAGCGCACTGTGTGCAGTGAGCTTCGGTTACTACACATGAACCAGAGTCCTGGTGTTGGGGGCTCGGCTGGGTCTGCAGCTTGCTGTGGGGTGCAGGTGACATGGACGAGACGCACTCCTGGAGGGACAGATGCGTGAGCCCGGAAACCCTGGAAACCCCGCAGTTGAAAGCTAGCGGTGGAGTCCGGTGGCAGGCGTGTGTGTGTGTTGGGGGGGGGTTCTCTCTGCTTCCTGGCCACCTTCAACATTTCATCACAGGGAGCAGTGGGGGAGGACGTTAGATGGGGCTCTGAGGAGGACCTGACCGCTCAGCTGAGACCCACAACCTCAGCCAGGGTGAAAGGTCAGGGTCAGGCTCCAGGCAGGGGGAGGAGCGTCTGCCCCTCCCCACTCCAGGCTCCGAGAGCAGGAAGAAGCCAGTGTCTGCAGCGCGCAGAGGGCCTGAAGGTGAAGGTCAGGCTCTGTGGACCCTCCAGGTTGCACTTGGCTGTGGCTGGGGCTGGAAGGGCCTGGAGACTCACTGACCTGAAACGTGAGGTCCACGTGATCTGATTGGGGGTTTAGCTGGCTGCCTTGGTTGCGGCATGCAGAGTGGACCCCAAGCAAAGAAGAAGGGGTTCTGGGCTGGCACTGGAGAGCCAGAGTTTGGAGTTGGGCACAGAAGCAAGTGAGAAGAGGATTTGCGTTTAGGGCAGATTTTGGCAGGGCTGGCGAGGGAGACCGAGGCAGGTGGAGGGTTGGCTAAGCCCGGAGCAGGGCGATCTGTTTTCTTCCAGGGGTGTGGAGGGCAGGCTCACTGTGGAGCCTAGATGTCTGAGACATAGATTCCACCTGCCAGAGGGACGGGGTCAGCAGCCAGGTGTGAATCCTGGTACCAAGTGACAAGGTCGGGGCACAGAGTAGAATGCGGGAGTCGTCACCCCCAGCTGATACGGGAGCCCTGGCCCGAGACGAGATGACCCCATCCTGGGAAAAGCGTGGCCAGAGCTGCTGAGCAAATGCAGGGAGACTCCGATGGGGAGGCTACAGAAAGGGGGCTGCAGAGGACAGGCTGGGGTAGATGGCCAGAGCGACCTGGGAGCAGTGCGCGTTCCTGAGGGAGGGAATGCCAGCCTCTCGAGTGCTCCTGAGGGTCCTGAAAGTGAGGGTGGCATGGGGACCTTTAGCAGGGAGCACAGGGAGGTCAGTGGGGGCCTGGGTGTGCAGGGGGCTCCTGGAGCATCTGTGTGTCTTACAGACAGGCCAGGGGCCTGGGCAGGGCGAGCTGGCTCCAGGCTGCCTCCCCCTGGTGTCCAGGTGGAGGAAAGGGCAGCCCTGCTATTATGCCTACTACTGAGGAGGCTCCAGCACTGAGAAGACTCTAGATGTCCTAGCTTTTTTAGAAGTAAAGGCTCCTTCAGGTCCCCCAGATCCTGAGAGAACAGAACAGAGGTGACAGATGAGGAGCTGTGACACCTGTGTATTCCTGTTCACACTTGAGTACAACTATACCTAGCTGTGCATACCTGTGTCTATCTTTGTGCATCTGTACATACCCATATACACCTGCGCACACCTGTGCAGACCTACATATACCTGTGCACACCTGTGTGCACCTGAATATACCTGTGCACACCTGCATATACCTCTATATGCTTATATATAACTTTGTGAACCTGTATCTGTGTATACCTGTGCACATCTGTGTATGCTTATGTATAACTGTGCACACCTGTGTGCACCTGAATATACCTGTACAAACCTGCATATAACTATTTATACAGGTGTACCCTGTGAGTACTTATGTATACCTGTGCACACCTGTGCATAGCTGTACAGCTGAAACCATTCACAACTCTGGAATGCCTGGTGTGTGCCCAGCTGGGGATACCTACACCTCGGGACTCACAGCACCATTACCAGTGGCGAAAGCAGGGATGATGCCATGCTGTGGGACCTCCTTGTCTAGCCAGCGTCTCACATACCAAGGGGACCAGTGTCACAGGTGGCCTGCAGCTGAGGCCTGAATGGGCTCCTGACACACATGCCCAGCATACCATAGAGATCCCCATTTTCTCCTTCACTCTACCAAGTTACATCGGAATTTCACATTCCTGGCTCTTTGAACTCCTTCAGAGGCAAAATAGAAAGTGCTTCCTTGAGGCAAACTTTTGTCTTTCACTGTGGAAAGTACAGTTTCCCCTTTGCTCCAAAGAAGATTAGGATATTAAGGACAGAATGTCAGCTGAAGATTACATGAAAAGGATAATTAAACAAAAGCCCCATATTATAAGCCATTGAAAAGGGAAATTAAGCAGCTTTGGCATTCTCTTCATCTTTGAAGGATGTTCTAGAAAGGGAACCAGGAATTGTTTGGCTTGATAAATAAAGATAGTAACCAAACTCTATGGTCTATTGTTCTGCTTTTAGATGAAAACTGCCCAGCTGACAATACACACCGTGGAGGTATAAACCTCTCTGCAGACCGAAGGATTAAGATACTGACAAGTTCTGGATAATAAGACTAATTAGTAATTCCCATCTCTAAGGAGCTACGGCTTCATTCTTCCACTATCTTCTGGTCTAGCATGGACAGCACTGCCCTCTCAGGGCTGAAGGACAGAAGAGGGCTTGCAAGGCAGGCTAGGTGTATCACTGTCCCCACACAGCCAGGCAGGGAGCAGAGGAGCCCTTGTGCAAGGGGACACCGGAGATAAAACACCACACATCAGATTCCTGCTTAAAACCGGTGAGCATCTAACATACTCCTCCTGAATTGCCACACCCGCCACCCAAGCCCCCAGAGTGAAAGCTGCTGGTGACAGTCCTGGCCGGGTGGTGACGTCCAGCGGCCCACCAAGCAAGCCGCTAAGACCTTCGTGTGTCTGAGCTCAACTCGTCCTCGCAGTGACCTCGAGAGGGAGGGAGGTATTTGATGCCTATTTCACCAAAGGAGAAATAAAATCCACAGAGGTGAATTCATTCATCCGAGTCCCGCGGCTGGCAAAGGCAGAGCTGAACAGGAACAGCAGCGCTGGGCCCAAGCAGGGAGTCTGGAGGAGCGGCTCTGGGCCCTCTGCCAGGGGCTCAGTACCTGCCTCGTCCACCAGGTGGGAGCAGAGGACCAACCACCCCGGAGGGCGTGCAGGCAGCCTATGCAATCTGCAAGCAAAGGCAGGGTATGTGACCCCTAAGTTGCCCCACTGCAAGGGGGCTTGCTGTAAAAGCCCCCAGGGAAACCCACCCCCCACCTCCAAAGGAAGAGGCCTAAAGGAGGAGGATGAGGGAATCTTCTGGAAAACACCCAGGGGCTTTCTCCGCAGAGCATAACAGCTGCTTTTGGGGGCCTGCCATATTTTCTGGAGGCTTTAGGTGGATATCGCGGTGGCCTTGGCCTCGTAAATTGCAATCAAGCAAAGATGTCGAGGAGGAAATACTACCCGCTCCACCATGCAGCCTTGGCAAGGGTCCTGAAATCTTAATGGAATTGAGCAATTTTTTTGCATAGCACCGTAAATTCCTGGTGTCTGCCTTATCTCCTCATCACGTTATTCAAGGGACATTAAATGGAGAAAGAGGTGGAAAGTGCTAGTTAGAATAAAGCTAGAACCAGAAGGCAGCTGGAGAATTATCTGTCGGGTGCCCCCATCCATTCTCTTTTCCCGAGACTTGCCCCTTCCCCAGCCACAGGGGGGCTCTGCCACGTTGCCCCTATGAAGAGGGGTCCAGAGGGCTCTGCACACGCGCTTGGGCTCAGACACCCCTGGACTGTAGCCTTAGGGACAGCTGGTCTTCTCTCCCTGGAACACAGCCTCCTCGCCTCTCCCCTGCACTGGCTGCCTCTTCCTCCAGGACCTGGCCCTGCTCCCTGATCAATAGCACGGGCGCTCGCTGGAGACCTGACGAGGTCAGTGGCGTCTTGGTTTGGGGCCAGCGCCCTCCTGCGAGTGCTCGGGGCTGAAGCAGCACAGCCCTACGTGCTCCCAGCGGCATTTCCCTGCAGTGATCATAACACAGGATTGGCTTCCCTGGGCCTGCAAAGTGCCCAAAAGCCCAAGGTCTGTAGTGACTCTCATGATGCTGATGGTGGCTGCTCTTATCATGCTTTAGCCATGGAGACAAGAGCACAGCACCTCTGGGGGCTTTGGCTTTGAGAGATGGGATCTTGCTATGTTTCCCAGGCTGTCCTGAACTACTGAGCCCAAGGGACCCTCCTGTCTCAGCTTCTCCCGAGTATGGGAAGGCACTGCCACACCCAGCTTTTTAGAGCAGGTTCCTCTTTCCTCTCCTCTTCAGGTCTGAGGCAGGAGGGTGAATTCCAGGCCTCTCCACACTCCCCTCCAAGCCACCTGGCTGGTGCTGGAGCCCGGGACCCTCGACCCCAGCCAGACAGTCCTGGGTCCCCGAGCAGCCTTGTCAGTGCCCCAATCGCTGGGCGAGTGGCCATTTCTTCTGTCCTTCAGCCTTGGGCTCACCTCAAGGCTTCCTTCTCCAGGAAGCCTGCCTGCTCACCTGGCTCAACCTGTCTCCTCTGGATCCACTGCACTGACCAGTTTTGGGTACCACCTACAAGGCATGGAGGTTTAGGGCCAGAAGCCAGTTTCATGCCAAAGGCTCTAGGCAGTGGTCCATCCCCACATGCTCAGGGCCCTGCTCTCCTGTGCCCCACACAGAGCCGACCTCATGGCAACCCAAGGGGCACAGGGACAGAGAAGCTCTGGGTTTGTGCCAGGGACAGCAGACTCCTGGGTCTGCATGCTGAGCTGTCTTCCCCACAGCCTTCCTGCCACACGGGCCTTCCGAGCATGGCCACTGAGGCCCTGAGGGGACCCGCTCAAAGGCTGGACCCACTCTGCCTCCTGTCTCCCTGGCCCTCAGTTTCTCTGGCACAGGCACCTTTCCCTCTCTGGTGGCCTGCGCAGAGGGCCAGAATGTCCTTGGACACCAGCACGCTGCCCTCTCTGAGCCACGCGGCCAGGTGTCCCCCTTGGGACGGAGCCTCCCACAGCGGTGCCTCTTGTGCTGCAGCCCACACCCCTCACTTCGTGGTGGCCCGTGGAACAAGCACCACATCTCAGGGATGGACGGGGCTGTCACAGGCGCCGTGGAGCCGGGTCCTAATGCTTTATCTGCCTGCCATTTCTATCTCACCCCGATGAAACATAAAAGTGGTTACCAAACAAAAAGCCTTGGGTATTTTTTATGAAGCTATAATATTCTGCTTTTTAAAACAAGAAGAGAGAGAGAGGGGGAAAAGAGAGAAACCATGCCCCTTGAGCCATTGTATGTCTTGGGAATGGCTTGCGCTGACCTGAGCGCAGCTGTACCCACCGTAGAGACAAAGCCAGAGACTGAGGGCCCTGAGGACGCACCCTTCCGTCCCTTCCTGCCTAACTTGGCCCCAGGCCAGTGGGAGGGGCCATCCTCCAATTGGACTCTAAGCCCTTCGTGACCACTTAGGGATAAACATTGCCCTATCAGAGCCAAAGCTCTGGCCTAGCCCCAAGGAATCAAACTTGGGGTTCAGGGCATCACCAAAGTTTTTCCTGAGACATCAAGGTCACCATCAGGCATGTGGCCTGACCGTGCTGAGCTGTCCTTTACTGAGTGGCTGGAGTCAGGATGCATGTTTATGTCCACTGTGTTAATGTGTTACATGTTAAAGCCCTGCTTTCAGGGTCTTAATGTCCCCGTGTAACTGATGAGAAATGGGGAGTCAGAGAAGCAGGTCAGACAGCTCCTAAATGCTTCTATGGGGCACCCCTGGCCCACTTGAAGGCCTGAACCCTGTCCTGAGACAGAGGCTCCCTGGTACTCACCTCCCACTCTGGGCTCAGGATGGCGGCCCCTGACCTTCCTTCCAGGGTGGGGGCTCGCATGTGAGGTCCTGACAATACTGCACCCCATGTCCACTTCGGGGAGCCCCGAGACCAGCACACAGCACAGCTTGGCTTTGTGGTGGTGGGCACAGTCCCTCTCTAGGTGCCACAGCCTCTCAGGCCAGCCCAGGAGGGCTGCTGGTTGGCCCCGTGCCCTGCCCTCTCTGCAGCCTGGAGCTATTCTGGGGGCAGGGAGGGGGCACTGCCTGGGGACAATCTAGAGCTGAAGGTGTCATGGTCCGCAGCTAGCGAGAGCAGAAGTGGCCGGTTCCTACAAGTCCCTTGAATGACAAGGGCGGGGAGCTCTCGGAGGCTTCTGGTGCTGGCTTGATGCCCCCCTCCCAGCCCCCACGGTCTCCCTGCCTGCCCAGCTGCAGCTGCCCCTCTGTGGGCCCCGCTCTGGGGATTCCAGCTGGACCTGCTCCAGCTGGAGAGACCCAGCTTCAGGTAACCCCGTAGGCCCTGGCTGCAGGTAGATGGGCACCACCGGCCTCACGGGGCCTCACCAGCCTGGGGTGGGCAGGAAACTGAGGCCCACTTCCCCTGGCGCCTCCTGCATCCCCGCCCTCCCTCCTGGTGGCTCCAAGAACTACCTCGAAGCCCTCAAAGCCCTGCCTGAAATGCCTGCTGCTCCTGGTTGGTTCCTCCCAGCCTGGTGAACCTGGCCAGGACCCTGGGCCTTGGCAGGCAGAGGGGAAGCGGGGCAGCCATGGGACACTCATAGAGTAGCCTGGGCCTCTGCCCAGGGAGCTGAGCCTGCAGGGCGGAGTCCTGGCCAAGGGGTCTGTCAGCTCCTGCCGGGGCCAGGGCTTCCGGGTCTCTGCCCTTAACCTCATGGGCCTCGGAGGCTGGCTGGGTACAGACCCTGTGCGCCCCTGGCTTGGCCTCACTGTGTCTGCTCTCAGAGCCACAGGCATCTCTGCTCCTGCTGTCCTGGGGCCAGCGCTTGTGGGGCCAGGGACAGGAGGGAAGTGGAATATGTTAGGCGATGAGCCCAGCAGCTTTCTGACCACTTTAGTGACCCAGAGCAAGGTGGCCTCCCTAACTCTCAGCTGCATTGTCTATAAAAAGGGGTGATGATGGTGTCCCCAAGAAGAAGCAGAGACCGCAGCCAGGGTGATCTTGGAGTCTTGCCCCATGTCTGCCCTCTGCTGCCTGGGTGACTTCTCCCTGGGGGAGTGGGGAGGTGGTGGAAGATCCAGGTGACCGGCAGCTGATGCTCAGAGTGGACCAGGCTGGACTAGAACCCAGCTCCTTGGACACCCATGCCAGTGCCCCACCTAGTACCTAAATGTCCTAGAACTTGGGTTTCAAGTGCTTGGTGTTCTCCAGAGACCCAGGAGCCCCTGCAGTGTCCCGAGGGCCTCCCTCCAGGCCCCAGGCTCGCTGGCATCCTGCCAGCTCTGTGTGCTTCCCGGATGGCTAGAAGCGCCCACAGCCTCTGCAGGCTGGGCAGGCTGGAATCGGCGGCCAAGCTGCTCCACAGGCAGACAGGCGAAGACACACCCCCGCCTCACTCGCGCTGAAAACATTCATTACGCGTTTTACAGGACAAGGCCAAAAAGAAAAACACTCATTAGAAGCAGAAACAGTTTCCAAATAAGCCATCCAGAATCTGCTGAGATTCTGGCCTGACGTGGGGACCTGTTCGCTGGAGTAGGGGATGGGAAGACACACAGAGGGACGGGCAGTGGCAGGAGAGCGGGGAGCCCGAGGCTGAGGGAGCCCCAGAGGGGAGGAACCTCCCTTGCCCTTTGGCACCAGCTCTGGCCTGGTGGCTGCAGTGAGTGGCCATAGCCCTGCACTGTCCTACTTTTGACAGCAGGTGACCCTGGCCCTGGCCCTGCTCTTTCTGGACCTCAGTGACCCACCTAGAAAACGTGGTGGCCCAGGGTCTGCCAGGGTGACACAGAGCACCCCTACGAGGCTGTTTGTATGGGCACTGCTGGGCCTGCTGCCCACCGAGGTGGTGGTCATTGGGTGACAGCTGGGCTGGCACTTGGGGCCAGGGTCCTGGCCAGCTGGATAAGCAGGCTGAGCTCAGATCATCTGGGCCCAGAGTGGCCTGGAGCCTGAGATGCTGCTGTGGACAGGGTGGCACCTCTGAGCCATCCAGTGACACCCCAAGTTCCCAAGGGTCGTGCCAGTGACGTCAGGCACGTGTGGGTCACTGTGGCTCAGGACAGGTGCCAAAGGGCTGCTCTCGCCTCCCCACTCCCGTACTAATAGAATGTTTATTAGCAAGGAGCAGACAGGGTCAAGGGAGGAGAATGTGGCAGACAGAGACACAGAGCAGCCGCACCAGGTGGCTTGGAATGTCCAGGTGCCACCTGGGCGCTTGTCCTAACCCTGCCAGAGTCTTGGCGGCACCAACCCTGCATTCCCAAGGCACTGAGTGGGGAATCAGTGGCAGCTGGTCCCTTCCTTGAGGTGAGAGCAGAACCCAGACCAAGGACAGTAGAAGCCCCTGCCATGTGAAGGGCCCTTAGGGGACACCATTGAAGGCTGTCAGGGAACACCAGAGAGCTCATGCCATGGCCCAGGGATGCTGCTGGGCTGGAGTGGAAGCCTCCTTTGTCTCCTTTCTAGAAGAGCCCACAGGCTGGGCGGGCAGCGGGGTGTGTGGGGCATGGCCAGCCCAGGCCCCTGCCCAGCCCCTCCTCCGGGACCCCATGGATGGCATCCTTCTCCGCCTTCTGTCTCAGCTCCCTCCAGGGGTGCCACCCCGACACCTTGCTCCCACCAATGCTTGTCCTAGTCACTGGTGTCAGAGACAAACTTGGGCCAATCTTGTCCTGGGCCCGGTGTCTCACAGCTTCTTCCCTGTCTGATGTCAGAGAGATTAAACCTGATCATTCCATTAGGATCCTGGTGTCATAATTAGCACTGGAACAAACTGCCCTGAGCTTTGCTGGCTGTATCAGCTCCTGGCTCACTGAGCTAGGTGTGCAGGCCTAATTGCTTTGGCCTTGGTTCCTTAACCTCCTGTTGCCTGGCCTGGAGGGGGATAGGGCCCCCACACCTTAGCTTCCTCTTTGTTACCTGATCCTGGGACACAGAGGAGAGGGGCAGAGTGACAATTCCCCCTGGGAAAGTAAGAGGCCCAGATCAGCTGGGAAGAAACCTGGTCCCATGGCATAGGCCTTTTGGGAAGCTCTGCTTCCTGCCAGTGGGAAGGTGACAAGCCAGATGCAGGTGCATCTGTGCTATCGGAGCCCAGGACCTTCTCACCTGGGTGCCCGAGAGCTGGCAGATCAGCTGGGGGCCACCGGCTCAGCCCTCACAGCTGCCCAGCGGTGTCTGATGGCAGGAAAGTAGATTTAGTGGAATTAAAAGGTCACAAGAGCGTGATGGAAAGAGGGAGGTAGGCAGGGGCAGGCCTGGAGGGGAGGCTGATCCCTAGAGCAGGTGCGGGGGCCAGAGGCCCAGGAAGCCCGTGAGCTTAGGCAGGAGCCCAGGCCAGCTGGGGACTGACAGGGCAGGTGGGAGAGGGGTCTGAGCAGGAGCCATGAAAACCCAAAGGAAAAGAACTAAAGCCAGACCCCAGGCTGGGGCCGGGTGGGGGTTGGAGGTCCAGGATGGAGCTCTCGGGGCCTATGCTGAGGTTCCACAGGGTTCCTGGAAGCCAGAGTTTGAGTCTGGAGATGCAACAGGGACATTGTGTGACATGCCAAGAAGATGCTACCAAGGTGGAGACCCACACGCTCCTCCTGCCTTAAGTGAATGAGAAAACTCCCTGCTCAAGGGTGAAACGCCTTGGGGTGAGTCCTGTCAGCAAGTCACCCAAGTAGTACCCCACGACCATGCTAAAATGCCCTCTCCCAGAGATGCAGGTCTGAGCAATCAGAAAACCAGTCACTCCTTGCCAGCCTCGCTGTGAGTCAGAGCCTGACCTGCTGGTAGCAGGGCACGGTGTAGGGGAAGCAGGATCTTTGTGAATCGGCATAGCCTCCAGGCACCATTTGCTGGTGAACTTGCTGAACTGTAGACTTCTGTCCTGGGAAGTGGGGGAGAATGGAAAAGTCTGGAGGCTGGGACCCTGGGGCAGCCACTGGGTGGAGGACCTTGACCTGGCCGGCTGAGCCACAGCCTCCTGCTCCAGGTGGCTCTGAGCCCCTCCAGGGCATTGTCCCTGGAATCAACCACCTCGCTGCAGTCTGCGGCTTGTGTGGCACTTTTCCCTGTGTGCACAGCCTGCGGCACTGGAGGCCCTGCTTTCCCATCTGCCAGTTCCCACAGGTCAGAGAGACTCCCCAGTCACCAAGGCCTGGCAGTTTGCTGACTTGAACAATGGTGGGCACAGAGAGTGGGACCATGGCAGGAAAGGCCTTGGGCAGCCATTCCCAGGGACAAGCAGTGAGAAGAACCAGGGGTGACAGAGCCAAGTGCACAGGGACAGATTCTACAAGAACAGCTACAAATCAGAGAACATGCTTAGAAAGGGACTCAGGGCCAGCCCGATTGGACAGATCCCTGGAATCTTCCCACCCAGACAGCAGCACCTTCTCCTGGGGATGATGACCCCCACCAGCCTCAACACGACCCCCACCAGAAAGAGGCTGGGTGGACCCCATATAGCCTTGCCTCCCCTGGCCCAGCTATGCTGTGTACAAGCACACGGGCACAGGCCACCCTTCCACAGGCATGGCTGGCACCACCTCACCACCGCTTTCCACAGTGCCTCCACAACAGACATCAACAATCCATCACCGAGCTCCAGTCCCAGAGCCATGGTTCCTCCTTCCCAACCCCATCATCAGTCTATCTCCTGTCCTTGCCCAGAGGAAACTGAGGCACCTCGGAGCCAGAGGCACCTAGACCACCATCTCTCTCCCTTGCCTGGCACCCGACAACCAGGCCAGCCACTGAGCCAGCCTCTGCACACACTGCCGAGACCACCACTGGCCCAGAGCTGCATTGTGCAGAGCCCTGTGTCCCCACGGACCCTTCCCGGACCCTTCCCGGCACCGTGTCGCAAGAATCCAGGCCCGGCCACCTACCTGAAGGAGCCAGTAGCACCTCCGGTGAAAGGTGGGAATGATGGAGGAATGGACATAGCAGCCGTACAAGCACTAGGGAGAGAGGAAAAACGAGAATTCAGTTGGAAAGAGGGCAGAGGGGCAGGGAGCAGGGAGACGGCGCAACGTGAAGGAGCAAGAAAGGCCACGGCCACTGCCTGCGGACCTGGGCCCTGAGACTGGGGTTCGGGGACAGCGTTTGACCAGCACCACAGCAGAGGGGAACTGGGGACGGGCAACTGGCGCTTTGCCCATTGGGGGCTTAGGGGCATCTGAGATTCCGGGACCGTCCAGAACCAGGAAGTGCACTGCACGTTCATGTTAGGGCCAGAGGGGCTCTGAGGCTCGTTTCTGAGGGGCCGAGTCCCTTGGTGTGCAGGAAGCACTGAAGCTCACGGAAGGGACTGAAACACAGGAAACACACATACCCCAGACCTGTGCTGGCCAGCTAGGCCCAGCTGACAGGAGTGCCGGGCAGATGGGGACAGCACGGGCAGCACTTAGGGTGCCGGGAGACCTCTTTGGTACACCCCCACCTTTTGCTTCGGAATGATTGTTCCTTCACCTGTCTGTTTATCTGCTTTTAAAAGTATAACCCTGCATCCTTTGCAGAGGGATTTGGTTTTGCAAAACAGCCTGAAGGATAGGATGGACGGGTAAGGTAGGCAGGACTGCAGATTCCTGCAGAAGGGCTGGCTGGTGGCCTGCAGGGGGACAGTGCTCAGGGGTCTTGCACCTGGACCCAGGCAGGTGGAGTGGAATGGTGGGTGGGCTGCACTGTGGCCCTGCTTTGGGGGGCTACACTGGGGGGCACAAGCTTGCCAGTGAGATGGGCAGGGTTAAAGGGTAATCACTGATGCAAACTGGAAATCAAACTGGAAAAACTGAATGGAGGGGAGAATGGAGGGGCCAGCTGCAGGTGGCCCATCCGTTCAGAGAGGGACATCCCAGGTGCCCAATGCTAGGGCCCCATGACAAAATCAGGACCAAAGCCTTCAGCTTCCATGTCCCCCTGGCCTGCTGTGGTGCAGACTCCATCAGGGGTGGAGTGGAAAGAGAAGGAAGGCCCACAGAGCCGTGCAGGGCATTGAGTAGGGCAATGACTCCTGCCCCTGCCCCTCTGTCCATTTAAACCTCCTGGCAGCCCCCACAGGAAGTGGCCAGTGGCTGTCATGTGAAGCTTTCATCAGATATTATTCACACCCCCAAAAAGACCAAGTGCCATTTGGTTCCACTCAGCGGCCACTGGAGCCCTGCCTGTCTGATTAGCAGAGTTGAAAGAGAAATCATTTTGGACTCTGGGATTTTGGCTGTAAGAAAATCGGATTTCCAATATGTTAGAACTTTTACAGATCGCTGTCAGCAGGGATTTAAGCTCTGTACAACAAACCAAACAAACAAAGCGGAAATTAATTTAAACGACTCCCTTGCAATTCCTGCCCACGAAAATGTATTTATTATTAAGAAGGCAATATTCTTCCCCGAGTTTTCTGGTTTGTAAGACACTGGGTCTGTTTCTGTGGTTTCGTATTTTGTTTTTGATAGCTCGCTTCTGTGCAGAAAGAGGTTCCCATCTGGACTTCTGCTGGAAGCGCTGGCCACGGTCTACTCACAGCCTGCTCTGACTTCTTGCTGCTCTCTCCCAGGAATTATTGAAAGGGCCTCCATCCCTATGAAATAAAAGCTGCTCCTCTCACACCTTACCCAACTCTAGGCCTGATAGGTGCGTTTGGTTTCCGACAGCATTCCTGTTGCTCGGTCTGTTTCCGGCTCCAGCCTCCTTGAGCCCAGAATCAGAGCTCAGGGAAGAGTGAACCAAACAGCCCGATGCCCAGTGTGTGAAAACACAGCAGAGGCAGCCAGTGGGGCCGGTCCTCTGAACACTGGTGCCCATCTGGCTGCCAGCCCAGCCAACCTAGAGCTACAGGACTCAAACCGTCCCATAAACCAAACGGAGGTAAAAAGAAAAATAGTGCTGTCGGCACCATGGCTCATGCATTTTAATCAGAGGAGCCCTCAGGCCTTGCTCAGAACTCTATTTTTAGATGTTGTTCCTCTAGCAGCAGTGGCGGTGATTCTGTGTCTCTGGTCTCATCAGATAAGAGACAGAATAAGGAAGAAGAGAGGGAGAGGGCTGGGGCATTGGAGGGGCATCCATGGAGGAGAGGAGGGGACCACGTGAGGAGCTCACGAACTCTGGAAGCCCCAGGGCACTGCCCATTGCCCGTGTGGCTCTGTTGAGCATTCTGTGTCACCCCTAGTTCTGTCACGTCCATCTGGCTTCCTGGCCAGGGCTCTGGGGTAGGGAGTCCTAGCTCTGGGGAGGAAGAAGGGCAATGTGTCCACCACCTAGCAGTCCTAGGACACTGCTACCACCATCCATGCTGCAACTGCCACCAGAAGCCCCTGGGGAGACCAAGCTGCTTGTGGTACCCTGCAGGCAAAGGACTTGGAAGTCACACTAGAGGACAATCCTGCGAAATGGCTCTTGTTTCCCACCTAGAGCCTCAGGTTCAAGGAGACTATGGGTCCCCTGTGCTGTGAGCTAGGGACACAGGGAAAAATTCCCAGAGAGGCGGGAGCACCTTGGGCAGCCGGCCACTCCCAGCTCAGAGGCTTTCTCCCTGCCAGGCTGTAAAACAGGAGCTGTTTCCTTAGGGAGGAGGATGGGAAGGTAGAGAGCCAATGGACATGAGGGTGCTGGGGACAGTCCCTGGGCCCAGTGCATTTGCGACCATATTGGTGGCTGTCACCAAAGCAGGCAGGAGAGGCCTCAGAGGAGCCCTCAAGGCTGCACAGATGAGCAGGGTGGCTGGGCCAGAGAAGGGAAGAGGGCATTTCCGGAAGTGGGAAAGCTTGTGGTGCAGGACAGGAAATGAGGCAGAGCGTGGTCCAGGCTGGAGGGACATGATGGTGAGTGGGTCACAGTGTAAAGTGCACGTGAGAGATGGACAAGGTCAGATCACAAAAGACCACTGTGAGGAGGGGGCTTTTCTCCCTACCCTGGGGCTGTCATAGTCTTGTTTGCATTTTGGAAGCTCTCTGTGGCAGCAGTGTGGACAGGGGACAAGAGCAGAGGCACAGGGAAGGCATGGGACCAGCCTGGAGGAGCTCAGGCACATGCTGAGGACAGGTGACATCATTAGCCATGAAGATGGAGAGAAAAGGGCACATTAGCTGGGCATAAGAAAGACACTCAGATTTCTACTAGATAGGCAGGGACCCTGTGGCCCCTCTTCCGGGAACCTATGGGGTACAGCAGACTGGAGGGGGTGCTCCAGATTTCCGTTTGGTGACTTTGGGGAGGTTGGAAGATATCCAGATGTGATCCTCTGAACCCATGACCTGCATTGCCCAGACTGGGCTTGGATGGTGGGCATGACAGGGCTGGTGACAACAGCCCAGGGAGAACAGTCCACCAAGTTTGATTCCTTCCCAGGAGACTTCCCAGTGGGGCAGAGCAGGCTGGGTGTGAACCTGCCGACCAGTCCCCAGAATGTGACAGAGGACGCCTGGCCTACCACGTCCCCCACCTGCCCTTTTCTCCTTCCATCACCACAAAAGCCCAGACCAGACCCCGGCCTTGGTAATTCCTGTGCCAGCATCCCCACTCCACAGTCTTTTCACCGAGTTCCAGTCTGTATGACAATGTCATTACCAAGCCAATTGGGGATTAATTTGCACCATGTTTCACGAGGCAGTGTATCAAATCCATTCCCTTTACCCACTAATCAAAAAAGCAATCAAGTTTGTCTAGAGTGATTTGCGTTATACAAACGCCTGGTGTTTTTTGATCAGGCTGTGGGGTCCCATGGGGGCTCCCTGGGCTGAGCTTTCTATCTGGGGGCTGTGGTGGGGTTGGGGGAAGAGCTGTGTCTCGATCTGTGGTTTCAGCTGTGTATGTGTGCATGCAGGACATGTGGAAATGTGTGCCTTGGGTTCCCTCCACTATGGCTATACAAAGGAAGAGAAAAAGGAAACAGACAATCATAAGAACCCAGGAGAACAGCACCTTCAACAAAAGCCACTTCCAGATGAGTCTCACCTGGGACTTAAGGTCCATTAGCATGATGGCTGGGCCAGGAAATTCTCCTCTTAAAATACTCGGAATCATGTTTATGAGATTGTGAAGGCTGAGTTTAGTTGTCAAATGTGAGTGGCTCAGGAGCTGCCCAAGGGCTTTGTAAAGCACATCTCTGGGTAGGTCATGGAGGAGTGACTTGGGTACTACGTCTGGCCTCTTATTCACAGCACTGTTCCCCTGCTCCACTTCCTGGCTGCTATGAACCAAGTAGCTCTGCTCCACCACACTCTTCTGCCATATTCCTGCCTTGGAGACAGCCAACTACAGACTGAACCCCCGAAATCATGAGCCAAATTAAACTTCTGCTTCAAGTTATGAGTGTCAGGTGTTATATCCCAGTATTGGAAAGTGACTAAGGCAGACATTATAGAATTAAAAAAAAAAAGCCAGAAAGATGAAATTACAGGGGAAACCAACAGCTAACAGGAGCTCCTTTAGTTCGAACCAAATGCTTCCCAGGGAATGAGTCACACTTCTGAGGGCAGCATCACTGTACACCTTCCCCAAGTGGATTTCTCCACAGCAGACTCAGTGTGACAGAGAGGGTCCACCAGGGCTGGCACCGATAGCCACAATAGGCCCAGGAGGGGGCAGGGGTTTCATTGGTCAGGACATTGAGATCCAACCAGTATTTCCTTTCCTCACCAGCTCATGCAACAGGGTGGATTCTCTGCCTTTCTGCCTCACTGTTTCTCCCTCTGCCTCTCTCTCTGTCTGTCTTCTTCTCCTTCCCACTTCCGGTTTGCCCTCTCGAGGACCCATGGCCCTGAGTGGAGCCTGGCATATGCTGGGGGCCCTGGAGGAGCAGATGGAGCCCAAACAATTCTGCTGCCCACAAGCTCGGCCCTGTTGAAGCTATTGCCCACAGCTTTCCAAGAGGACACTGACTCAGGGCACCCCAAAGGCCTGGTGCTCCCTTCCACTTGGCCTGTTCTAGCCTGGGGCCCTCCCAGGATGGACACTGTCCCTCTGCCTCTGTTCCTCAGGTCCCCTCCAGGAGCCTCTCTGGCTCCAGCCATCTGGACACGGTCCTCAGAAACAGCCCACCAGGGCAAGGACTCGATGCTGGTGGCCTGGGCACCTGGGAGGGTGTGGCTTTGGCTGGGGTATTGTACACAGCTACATTGTCCTAGGCATCAGGTGGCTTCTGTCCCAATTACTCCAGCCTGTTGCTGTACAGCAGCAAGTGGACAGCAAGTGGGTATGGCGGTGTCCCCATGCAGCTTTGATACTGAGGTTTGAATTTTATGATGCTCACACCTTGTGAATATTATTCTTCCTGTGAATTTCTGAACCGTCAAAAAAAATGTAAGAGACATACTTAACTCTTAGGCTGTTCAAAAGTGTGTGTTGGGTCTCAGCTTGCTGAGCCCTGGCCTAGCAGATCAGGAAAGCTGAATTATGGCCCTTTCTAAAGCTCTCCATTGTGACAACCACATGGTAGATGTAAACAGATTCCCATGTGATGTGGGTGTCCAAGCAGGGTCAGGAAGGAGAGACAAAAGCCCAGGTGTATGGAAACCGCAGAATGGGTGTTTAACAAGTCAACATAATGGCACCTGATTTTGTACGCTCGTTCTCTGGGTCTGAGGTGGGGATGCACGGCCCTTTTCCCTTAGAGGAGCGACATGTCTCTCGAGCCCCAGCCTCCCATGGAGGGCCTTTTCTGGGGGATGTGACATGCTATTTTCTGGAGACAACCCCCATAGAAGGAATGGAGACCTCAAAAGCCAGAGGTCTGCTGCTGGCTTCCGCTTGTGTGAAAGTGTGAGCCGCTTCTCACACTTGCCAAGGGTTGCTGGAGAAAGCTGCCCAGGTCTCCTCAGACTTGTGCTATCCAACATGGCAGCCAGATTCAAGTTTAGATGAATAAATTTAAGTGAAAAGAAAGCTTTAGTTCCTCAGTCACGCCAGCCACGCCTTAGGGCCTTGTGGCACAACAGTGGCTACCCTGTCAGGAGACATAGAATATTCCATATTCCATCACCACAGAAGCTGTACTGGAGGCTTCTGCACTGGAGCTGGGGTCTGATTCAGAGGGGTGTGGCCATGACCCTTGGAGAGGAACCCAGGGGCCAGGATTTGGGGAAGTCGGGGCTTTAGAGGGCATACAGGGAGCTTGAGGGTTGGAATCTGTTACCCCACCTGGGCAAGCCTGACTCAACCTGTGAGGATTTCCAGAACCTTCTGTGTCTGTGGTAGAGGAGCCTCCCTTCTAGTCCCTCTCAAAAGCCTCCTCTAAGGCAGGATAATACCCGCTGTGTACTCTGACAAGGGTCTTTACCAGTAATCGCCTTCCTAATCCTCTTTCGTGAGGATCCCTCTGCCCCCTCCTTTGCAAGCAGTCCTGCGTTAGGCCCGGCAGCCAGGCTGAGAGCCAGGCGGGCCACTGCGATGCCCTCCAAACTCCGGGGGGTTGCCCTGGAGCTCCACTGGGTCCCCCTCTTCCCGGCAGTGGCTGCACAGACGCTTACACCCGGCACAGAGGTTTTGATGTGGGTTTATCTCCTCTAGCTTCTATCTGGTGCACACATCACCAAGGTGACTGGGTTAAAGTGTGTCTGGGAGTAAAGGTGAATGGAGAGGGGAGCCAGGAAGTGGGGACCACAGCTTGAGCCTGCCTGAAACAGACCAAGTGGCAGGGGAAGGTGAGAGGCAGCTACACTCTCCAAAGGGCATCCTGGCTGGGCAGGGTGCATGAGGAGGGGGCATGGGACTGATCTCACAGGACAAGGGACAAACCTTTGTGGAGGTCTGCTTCGTGCTTGGCCAGAGCCCCTTGTGCTCCAGAACCCCCGGGAGCGAAGGAGCTAAAGCAAAGGTGTGAGACCCAGCTAGATGGCTCTGAAGTACCCCCTCTGAAGAGGGGCACGGTGAGGTCTTTTTGTTTTGGAGGTCAGTGAAGTCCCCCTTTGCACTGAGCTAACAAAGCCACATTTGCACTGAGCTAAAAAGGCTGAGTAGAAGATGAGCAGGCAGACAACAGAGGAGCCAGAAGCAAAGATGCTGGGTCCCCTCCGGCTTTGTCCTCTGAATCCTAGGTATGGGATCAGGCTGGGGCCTGTCCGTGACCCGGAGTGTCCTCGGAACCCCCTGGAATCTGTCACACGCATTGACAGCTGGCCTTGCGCATGAAGCATGGCTCTGGGGTTTCCCTGGCTCTGCCCCCCTCCGCCAATCAGACTTTCTGAAGCAGATTTCTGGGGAGGGCTGTGGCGGCTCAGGGCCAGAGCTTCAGGTCAGACCCCTCCTCTCCCTCCTGTCGCCCCGCTGTCTCTGCCACTCATTGCTGTGGGTCTTCCCCGTGCCTTCCTGTCTCCCTGCAGCTGAGCTGTCTTACGGGCAGAGAGCAGAGCCCTGTTGTCCTAGCTGTGACTTAAGAGGCAGGAAACCCTTTCCCTCCTTCAGATTTGGGGTGATAGCACAGACCTCCCTGGGTGGCAGGCCTGGCCTGGACCTGTGGTGGGGCACGAGAGACCCAGCAGCTCCCCTGGGCCTGGACAGAGGACCTGTACAAACAAGGAGACTGAGTGAGCCCAGCACAGTGCTGGGTCTCCTGGGCAGGGCCGAGGGCAGTTCATTCCCTGCCAAGGCATGAGCGCACCAGCCTGAGGCCCATGGCCGGGTGCACAGGGCACTCTTAGAGTTGAAATAGACTGGGGGCCCGGAGAAGAGCTTGTGTGGGGCAGGCAGAGGGAGGCAGGAAGGTCCTCCTGCCTATGTCCCCCAGCTGCCCAAGCCGCTGCCCGCAGGCATTGTCCAGGTGGGGCAGGACTCGTCCAAGGCCACATGGCTTGGAAAAAGGCATACACGGCCCCACTGAGCCTTGTCTAACCCCAGAGCTCTTTGCATGCCACCCCCTGGACCCTCTCTCAGACATCTGTGTCACTGGCTGACGATCAGGTCTTCTGCAGGGCCTGCTTTTTTCACAGACAAAGGGACAAAGTCCTGGGGTAGCTTCTGGGACCGTCCTCGCTGAAGGATTTGGTTCGTATTAATCTGAGATTAGGCCGAATGATTCAATTCGCATGCTGCCTGCATGAGCACTGGGCCTCAGAACTTGTTAAATAGTGAATTGCTTTAAAATGAGTCTGAGCTAAATGGATTGCAGTCTGACTCAGCCTCCGGGGTTGGGTGACAGCAAGGTTTGGAATATTAGATCATCACTGACCAGGGCTCTTGCCCGCCTCTCTTCTAAGACAAACTGCAATGCCATCTCCCCAGGCAGTCGTGGCCCTGCGGACCAGGAGTCCGAGGCCAGGCACCTAACCCTCCCCTAGACACAGCTCTGAGCACCACATTCTTGGGGCTCCTTGGGGTGGGGCTGGGCCCCAAGAATCATTCTCCTCACTCCAGCAGTGGCTGTTCCTGCAGGACTTTCACCTGGACTTACCTCCAACTAGCAGCATCCCCATGCTTCATGCTCTAGGAGGCCCTGAGGGACAGAGAAGGTGGCTCTACCCAAGACTTCCTGCCAACCTCAAAGAAAGGGCAGTAGACCCCATCCCTGAGCACATCAGGATCTTCCCTGGCCGAGGCTCAAGTGGGCACCTGAACTTTGTTCGCTAGGCCTAGGAATCCTCCAAGAGTTGAGACCCTTCTGCTATGGGCAGAAAGTCTGGTCTACAGGTTGGGGACACACAGGAGACCATGTGGCCTTGCCTGGCTGTGAAGGGCGGGTCCTCTGAGGGGGAGGAAATTGAAGGATGGATTGGCATTAGAGTGGAGCAAAGGTGGCAGGGGGTGAGCCTGTGAGCAGGTGCTGGGACCCCTGCCACCCTGCAGAAAGCACCTGTGGCCCCTGGCCCCCTCCCTGCCCTGTACCTGGATGGGCAGAGCCCAGAGGCTGGGGTGTGCTGGGACCTGGGTGCCTTCAGTAAGTGGAAGCCCAAGGAGCCCACACGGGTGGCACTGTGACTCCAGGGCTGTCCTGGGGGAGAGGATAGGGTCTAGACAGTGGGGACAAGTGGAGGGTGGGAGCTGTGCAAAACCGTCCAGGGTGCGCCATGGATGGGGCCCACTGGAGCACCCCAACATCGCCATGGAGAGTTCTCAGCTACTGCTTCAGCTGTGCCCTTTGGGGCACTAAAGGGAGAGGACCCAAAGAGGACCAGTGTGTGGCTGGAAGTCCAGGGGAGGAGCGGGGAAAGGAGAAGAGTCGGGGGACAGTCCTGTCTCTGGGGCCCACAAAGCATGGGTCCCCACCCCGACCTGGGCTCCCTCCCTGGCCCACGGCGCCTGCGCAGGAGAACCCCCCAGAACCCAGCAGCTGCCAGCCCACAATGACATGAGTGAGGACGGCAATAAAAATTAAATGAATTTTTAGATAAAAAGGCATAAAACTCACGTTTAAAGATATAAATAAAATCCCTGGAGCTTTGGCTTTATTGTTTTTTGAGGGGTTCTCAGATTAATAAATTAGTGGGCATAAAAATGGACTAATAGCTAAAAATTGGTAATGAGGTAAATGTGGATTTGGACTGCGGGGCTCCAGGGTTGACGCCAGGACTGGCTCCAGGTGTGTCTCACATCATCAAGGCCCGGGCTCTGGCTCCCTCTGCTGGGGTCAAGTCCGGGGACCCAGGGCCCTGCCTGACCTCTTGGGACCCTCAGCCAGGCCCCTGGGACCCCCACCCCCCCAGCACTGGTCAAAGTGCTCTGGGGAACAGGCATCCAGCCACATAAATCCCAGAGATCAGAATTCTCCTGTCATAGACACCGATCGCAACCCAGGTCTCCCACAAGGAACCGGGCTGGGCCAGGCTGGCCCTTAGGGCGTGTGGGCATGTGTGTGCCCATGCGTGTGCCTGTGCGTGTTCTCACCCGGCTGTCTTCTGCCCACAGGTGACTGTTCTCCAAGCCCATTTCAACATAGCTCTGTGGTTTCTAACTCAAATACTTCTTGAAAGTACTAAATAATAAATAAAGTGAAATTTCCTCGCCCTCATCAGATTTCCTTCCTCAGACCTGTTTCTCGGAGCCTTGTCAGTGGCTAGGACTGGTGTCCCTGGTGGCCTGTACTGACGATGGCCTCTTGCTCTCCTCCCTCCTTGCTTTCTTTCTTTCCTTCCTTTTTCCCTCCTTCTTCCTCTGCTTTTCCTCTCTCTCCTCCTTCACTGTCATGTTATTCGCTCTTTCACTCTCTGTCCGGCATGCCTGTCTACTCTAGATGCCAAGGATTTTCTACGGAGATTCCCACGGTACCTCTGGGACCGGTCAGAATGATGACCCCGGAGCTGGGAGATTCCCTCCCTCTACTCCACTCCTGCCTCTGTTCTCAGTTCCCAGAGGAGGAACCAAGGCAGACGTCAGGATCCCACCCACCAAGTCCCCCAGAGGCCACCAGGGTGCAGCATGATGCCCTAAGAGGCCCCCCCTCCTCCTCCTGCTCTTCCTCCTCCTCCTCCTCTTCCTCCTGTAGGCAGGCACAGGCCAGGCAGCTGTGGCCCAGGATTCCTGGTCATAATTATCACTCTGCTCGATTTTCTGTTGGGATCCAGCTCCTGAAGGTGCCACCCCAGCCAGGCACTCTTGAGCTGTGCAGCTGTTCCCAGCTAAGAAGTCTGGGAAGGGACCCGCACTTAAAATGGGCAACGGGGCTGTGTTTATGAAGATGGGGAGCGAAATGCCAGCGCCCCTTCTGTGGCTATGTTAATGCGAGCCTGGGCGCCTTGCCAAGACTTTAAGTGAAGTCGAATTCCTGAAACCAGCTTTAATCAGCAGATTTTTAAGGTTAGAATTACTCTCTCCTCTTGAAGGCTTGCCAAGGTTAATTCGTGCCTGAGCATGCAGAATTAATGGGCTGGACAAAGGGAATCGGCCTTTTCCCGATTTTGTCTTAAGTTTACAAAAACATCTCTACAAAAGAGAAGGCAGAAGGCGGGACAAGTTCCTCCTGAGAAGAAGGCAGCACTCGGGGCCATCGATCAGGAGCTGGCGTCACATGGAGACACAGACTCCCGCCCAGCCGTGGCTCCAGCACAAAGACGGCAGGATGAGCAGCAAGTCTCATCATGGGGCACACTGAGTGGAGGTCACATCAACTCCCCGGCCTCAGGACTAAAGTGCTTCGGACCTGCGGCTTCCAACCCCAGCTGGGCCCTGTCCCACAGTCCCCTGCCCGGCATATCTGAGCCTCCCAGCTCTGCTGGTGCCGAGAGTGGAACGAAACTTTACTAAGTCACTGTCACAGGCCTCGATGTTCTCATCTGTAGAATGGACATGATGATGATGATGAACTACATTTAGAGTATGGCAGTAAGAATAAGACTCTGGCGATCCTCACGAAGCTGAAGGGGTAACAGCCATAAAATGAAGTCCCTGTGGTCAGCAAAGAAGGTTCGGTGCTCAGAGGGTGCCAGGACCTTGACCAAGGAAGACCCTGCCTTTGGTACTGGGCTGCAAAGGACTGTGGTCCTCCAGGAAGAGCACAGGAAGATGGACTGTCCCCAGGTGCTCCATACCCTTGGGCGGCCTAGGTGTGGCCTCTGCCCAGAGCTGCTGTCCAGGCCTGAAAAGCCCCCAGTGGAGGGAGCCAGGCGGAGAACACCTGGCCCTCCTCCTGGTCCACATGCATGCAGGATGGAGCTCCCCACAGAAGCAAGACCCGGGCCCCAGCTCAGTCCCACTAATGACCGTGGATGAGAGACTTGATCTCCGTGGGTCTCAATGTCTGAGTGCGCTAGGGAGGAGGGGGAGGAGACCCCGGCCTTGCAGCGCTGTTGGGTTAAGTGATAACACTTTCATGAGTGGCAGCTCAGAGACTGTCAAGGGGCAGAAGCTCCCTCAGTTTCCCCAGGTACAGGTCACTAATTCACCCACCCCACCTCTGATCCCTGCAGGTATATCCTGTCCCCTTCCCCTGACAGCTCAGGTGGCCATCAGAGACTCCTGCTCAAGGTGTGGTGAGAGCTCTTTCTGACCCCAGCTTTCCCACGTGTGCTGGGCATTTGTTCATCCCCTCATTCAGGTAGGGGGTGAACCCAGGGCATTGGCATTGAGCTACATCCCCAGCCCTTTTAAAATTATTTTAGAATGAAGAGACAAGGTCTTACTGAGTTGCTCAACCTGGTGATCCTCCTGCCTCAGTGTCCCCGAGTGTTGGGATTGGGGCCTCAGTCACTCTGCCCGGCTTCCAGGGCTTTCTGCATGTCAGCAGCCGCCCTGCCTGGAGCTCGAGCCTGGCTTCAGAGCTCAGAGAGAAGGGGAAGCATCGGAGAGCCCCTCGGGGACCAGGCCTCTGCCCCTGGGATGAAGGAGGTGGGTCCCTGGGCTCTGCTCAGGTGTCTCAACCCCCACTTCCCTCCGGCCACCCCAGCCTGTTGCCACCTGCTGGGAACAGGACGGGGAGGGTGGAGACTGTACCTGGGGTGTGCTAGGCCCACCTTCACGCCCCCCCCACCACTGGCACCACCACCAATGCCCCTGGGGGTCAGGGGTGTGTCCTGCCAGGGTGGTGGTGCACACCTGTAATCCCAGCACTCTGGGAGGCTGAGGCGGGAGAATCAAAATTGGAACCCAACCTGGGGCAACTTAGAGACTTAGCCATATTCTGTCTCTAAGAAAAACATAAAAAGAGTTGAGGACATAGCCCAGGGCAGACTCTGGGTTCAATCCCCAGTTACGGAAAGAAATAAGAAACAAAGAAGGGAGAGAGGAAGGAAAGAAGGAAAAGAGAGAAAGGAAGAGAGAAGGACAGGTGGGCCCTGGCCTGAAACCCCCTGGCAGACCTCTCTGAGAACTTCCTCTCCTGTGTATCTGCCCTCCCTGCCCTTCTGGGACCTGCCCCACCCCAGTCCCTTACCCAGGCCCTGTTTCATGTCCTCCAGCCCTGGCCTGGCTCTGTAAAACCTGCCTCCTGTCCACAGCAAAGACTTCGGCAGGCAAGGCCTGGACCCCTCCCCTGTGGACCCAGGGAAAGGGCACTCCTGGGGCTGGTGTCCACTTCCTTCCCCGCGTGTGCATCAGTGGCCCTGTCTACCTGCGGCCCTTTACGGGGCGGGCTCAGCCCAGGGCTCCCTCTCTCTGAGGCCCTTCTGGCACCGCTCCTGCTTCCTGACACCTGCCCGCTGCCCCTGGCCCAGCTGCAGACCCCTGGCAGGAAAGTCTGGCGCCTCCTGGCCCCTAGGATCACTGTGGGCCTCAGCGCCTGGTGCCCACCTGGTACCTGGAGAGACCTTGCAGGTCTGTGAGTGCTGACAGTCGGCCGTCCCCAGGGCGCACCGAGGGTGGAACTTGGAGATCCAGGCACCATACCTACCCTGGCCCTGGGGCATGAGGGGCTGCCCCGCCCAGGGCCCCAGCACCTCCTCGGTTCACTGCCAGCCGGCTCGGCTGCTGCACCTCTGCAGGCCCAGGGTCTGGGTGGCCAAAGGCCAGGACAGGAGTCTGGGCTTTGAGGACAAGGGCAGCGGAATGAGGAAGCTGCCACTAGTGTCCCCAGCAGGACCCCCGAAGCCTCTCCTAGGAGGCTGCCTATCATGGGCTGTGCATTCCTGGGGGTCAGGGGTGGGTCTCGCTTCCTGTGTCCCCCGAGACTAGAAGTACTGGCCACCTGGAAGTCTATTCAGAAAACTCTGTGGAAGCGGGGTAGAAGGGAGGATCACACATTTGAGTACCAGCCTGGGTAATTTAGCGGGATCTTTAGGGGATATAGCTCAGTTAGTAGGGCAACCCTGGGTTCAAAACCTAGGACTGCCAAAAAAACTGAATAAAAATAAACAAATTTTAAAAAAACACAATCTGTTGCAGAGAAACTGATCCGTTCCTCAAAAGGCTAAGGGCAGAATTAACATAGGACTCAGCAATTCCATGCCTACACGGACACCCAAGAACTGAAATCAGGGGTTCCAGCAAGCTCACACATACGGGTCCTGCCCTGAGCTCTTCACATGGGCAGACATAGCCTACATCTCTATGTTCACAGAAACGAGGCTAGAGAGACGTGAGGAGCATTACATGCCCGTGAAAAGGAATCGGGACTCACCATGCCGCAGAGTGGAGGAACCCTAAAGCATCATACTTGCTGAAAAGCCAGACACAAAAGGTCTGCTCTCTGCTGACCACCTGTGTGGCCCCTGTGCCTGGACAAAGGCACAGAGGAGCGTCTGGGATAATGGCAAGTGGTTAGGACCCAAATCAGAGGAGACTAAGAAAGGCAGGGCACCCACAGGCCTTAGGGTGGACAGGTGGCTGCCCCCTCTGGAGCCCTGTGGGCTGAGGTGCTGCCCCCACTTGGCCACGGACCCCAGGCCTCACATGCATGGGGTGGGCTGAGCGGGAAGAAGTGGGGCTCCCCCCCGCACCACCGAACTTCCCTGGTGCCTCTGTCCGCAGAGCGCATGGCACACGTGGACATCTGGACAAGCCTCTGCCCTGGGCAGTGCATAAGGAAAAGCAGCTCTGAGGACAGGCAGTGGGCGCAGGGCAGAGCTGACCCTCTCTGCAGTCCCAGGGCAGAGGGGACCCCCGAAGTCCAGGGCAGGAGATTGCCAGCTGGCAGAGCTCAGCCAGGTGTCCAGGCAGCCACAGTCACCCCACACACACTCACAGAAACCCCCCAAAATCTGCTTTCCAACCCTTGCCCCTGCAGGGTCTGAGCCGGCCCCACTGTGGGGCGCACACCACAGATGGCCATGGGGTGCAAACAGCTTCACCCAGAGCCCGGAACGGGGAAGCCACGGCCTCTGTAATTACACCTGCTTCTCCCTCGCGGACACCTGCACCCCTGAGAAATAACCAACTATCCTGCAGCCCCCGGAAGATGAGCATCCCAGGGCGGGGCAGCACGCTCGGCTCTTAGCAGTGAGACGCGGGCACCCCGCGCTTAGCTGCTCTCTGAGCTTCCTTGGAAGCTCTCGCCCTTACTCCCGGGCTTCGTCTGCCTTGGGATGGGCCTGCAGGCTCTAGGAAGAGAATGCAATATTTAAAGTGTGTAATGACATGCAGGCTGCATGTGGTACAAATTTCCTGGATGTATAAAATGGGAAAGAAACAGGTTTCCTGTCGCCCACAACAATTTGGCGGTATTAAAATATGACTTGTCGGAATCCAATATGCTGCTAACCTGTGCGGGGCCCGCCGGCTCTGGAGCGCCCCGGGCACCTGTGGAGATCTCAGCCCCTCCTGTCTCGGCTCTGCAGCTGGCCCAGGCGGCCCAGCCCGCTTCCCTCTCGCTGCTGCCCATAACAGAAATCCCTCTCGTGACCACGATGCCTCACTTCCCACGCTCCCCATCTTGTAAGAGTCTACTGAGCTGTCTTTCTGGCTGTGCTTTGTGGCTCGGAGCCACTGTCACCTAGGACAATGTCATCACGCAATGGCATGCATCCTGGCTCAGTCCTCCCGGAAAGGGATTAGCACAGCCTCTTAGCAGAAGCAGCTGCCCGGCCGTGGTGAGCTCAGGACCTGTGCTCATGCGGCATGGAATGAGCTCTAGGCTTGCTGGGGGGGCCTCCAACCAGGTGCCTGTGTCTCCACCCTTGGCTAACTCTCTCCTGTCCCACAGGACCCCAGGCCTTCAGGGGACAGCAGAACAAACAGCAGGGCCAGAACTTGAACCAGAGCTGCTCCTCCCTCCCAGCCCAGCAATGTCTCCGCTTTGAGCAAGGAGACAGCATTCGCTCACGACCTTCCCCAAGCTCCGGGAAGCTGGTTTCTGGTTGCTGCCACTGCCACCCTCGCCCACCCTTGTGGGAGCCCATCCACCTCGCCTGACCCTAGCACCCTCTTCTGCCTCCCAACTCCCAGGGGGTCGGGAACCTGAGTCAGAAGAACGCTGTCTGGTCTACACACACTTGTTGGTAGCCTCACCCCACCCCAATGAGTCCAGGCCCGCGACCCTCACATCCCCTGAAAATGCAGATGCTTTAGCCCACATGTCCAAGGTCACCCTTGGCTGTTTCCTTAAAAATGTGCAAAACATCAGGCTTCCTACTCAGCCTGACTTCTGGCAGCTGCTCGGTCCCCCTGCCCAGGTGCCCAGAAAGGCCATGCTGGTGTCCACACTCCTGACAGGGGACAGTGGGAAAACATTTTGGTCCAGGACCTCGGAGCCATCTTTCTTCTGTGTGTGTAAACAGCCTGGATGGTCACTGCAGGACGGGCAGGCACCTGCTCTGTTCCAACATCAGTCACCCCAAACTCCCAAGTCAGAGTCACAACCCCCAGGGGGATGGCATGAAGGGTGATTAGATTGCGAGGGTGGGGCCCCATGCATGGGATTCGTGCCCTTATCAGTGAGGTCTCTGCCCTTCTCCCAAGCAATGGGGGAGGGGAAGGACATGGGGTGACCATAGGGCCAGCCTTTGCAGCCCTGGACTCTGCCAGAGACTTAGGCTTGGACTTCCAGCCTCTAGGACTGTGAGAAATACTTTTCTCTGTGTTATAAGCCACATGGTTTGTGATACTGTGTTACAAAAGTGCAGCTGCCCCGGGATGGCCTTGTCTGCTGCCCAAGGGGGCCTGGCTCCCTCTGCCCCATGGCCTGGCCCAGGCGCAGAGCAGAGCCTCTGCCGGGGAGATCTGGGCAGATGGCCACCTGGATCCTGGGTCCCCTGGATAGGTGGTCCTTCCTCCGGGCCTCCAGGCTCAAGCAGAAGCCCTGACTTCATGCCTCCTCATCAGCCAGGAGCCCGAGGGAGGCAGATACCTGCTGCCAGGAGGGAGCTCACCCATCTCACCCTGGAATTTCCCCAGGGGAAGGAGAGGAGGAGGTGGGAGCCTGGGCTCAGGCACCAGGATCTCTCTCCTCTGCAAACACCCTGGTTGGACAGCGAGGATGGGGCCTGGGGTAGGCAGAGCTGGATGTAAACCTGGACCTGTGGGACTCGGAGAACAGCGTCAACCTTAAGTGGCAGTGAGCACCGGCCTGGGATGCAGCAGGAGACCCTCAAACCCAGCTCGGGGACTTGGAGATGGTGGGTTTCCTGGCTCCAGGCACACTCGGGATGGTGGGGTGCACAGACAAACCCCAAACTATGCAGGGCCAAGGGAACCCAGGTGTGGGGCTGGGACGGCTCCCAGAAACAGCCAGGCCGATCTGGTCCTCACCCTTCAGCTGGGGGCTGAGAGCCAGGGATGGGTGCGCCAGGAGGAGGCAGCAGGTGCTCGGTTTCCACCCTGGTACACATCTCGCTGGGTGGGGCCCAGAGGAGGGAGGATGAGGGCTGGGGGTGGTATGGTCCAGGCCAAGGTAGGAGTGCCAGCATGTGGGGCGTGAGGGTGGTGACCAGAGCCCCAAGCCCCTCAGGGAAGATGCTAAGAGGGACTGTGCACCAGCACTGTGGCTGTCGGATCCGTGGTACCTCCATGGCCCACCATCATGACCCCTCCCTACCCATTCAGGCCCCGCCTTGCCGCAGCTGTTCCCAGGGCCCACACGTAACCACGCTCCTGTCCACCAGCTCCTCTGTCCACGCACACCTAGCGTCTGCCAAGGGCCTTTTCTACGGGGCACTCTGGCTCCATCAGGGCACCAGGCAACATTAGGGCCATTTCAGGAGGGTGGCGATGGGTGCCACAGGCATCTCCAGAGCGTGGGAACAATGCCAGCCACCCTACAGAGCACGGCCCAGCCCCTGCCCTGAGGAATGATCTGGCCCCAGCACCGCCCAGCGTGGAGCTGGGCAGCCATCCCCTCGGCGGACCTCCGCACTGCACCTGGGAGTAGGGAAGACAGAGCGGGCTCCCCATCCATAGCGCCAGGCCGGGGGCCACGCCAGGGTCACAGCTCCACAGAGCCCCAGACGATTGTCCCTGCACACCCCTGGAAGGGACACCCAGGGGTATCCAGCCCAGCCCCGGTCTAAAGGAGGCTGCTGCCACGATATCCCTGCAAGCAGCAGCCTCCTGCGAGCAGCGTCCCCGGCCTTCCCGGAAAGGGCTCTGCCGCGTGGTTTCCACTCCCATCTGCACTGCTACGGGTCTCTTGGCCTCCATGTGTCCTTCCACCTGCTGAGCCAGCCTGGAGTCACCCCAGGCCCTTGCTGTGTCCAGTGGGGTCCCCCCTGCCATGGGATCCGAGCCCCAGATAGACTCTTACCCCTCAGGGCCTCTGTCAGGCCCAGCAGCTTTTGTGATCAAATATTGTTATATTTACCTAAGGATCTGTTAGGAAGCAATTTTTGAGATGATGAATATTTAATGAAATATTTAAATATTTAATAGGAACTTTTCCAAACCTGACTTAATAAGCCGTGTCACGGGGAGAGGGAAGTGGGGGTCGTGTTCCCGCATCCTCACTTCCTCCCGCGGCCTGCATGTTTGTCAGACTTGGTGTTTTTCTTTTTTTTTTTTTTTCCCACAGCAGAGTTTTAATTATACTTAATATTCCAGGGAGAAATTCTTTTCTCATTAAAACTTAACTCTTGCCAACAGCAAGGTGAGTGGGAGGATGGAAGATGAGTTGAGTTGGAAATGTTCAGGGCTGAGAGGGACGATGGGGGCTGTCCACCGCCAGGCCAGCCCCTTCCCGCCCCTGCTGGGCAGAGGAAGGCTTTGCAGGCCAAGGCGTTGCCCAAGGACCCCCCACCCCACCCTGGGTCTGTGGCCAGCCCGACTGGAACCCTGGTCTTGGGACTCACAAGCTTCCCCGGCAGGCCATTCATGACAGCATGGGGACCTCTGAGCATCAACCCACACTGAGCTGACATCGGGTGACACCTCTTAGTCTCTCCCCCAACCCAGTGCATGCAAGGCTGCAGCAAAGTGAGAGGGTGTCACTGAGGAGGTAATCTCAGGTCTTCCTGAAAGCTCTGGAAAATGGAAGCCAAGTACCAGCATGATGGGAAGGGGCAGTGACCGAAGGTCAAGCTGCGTCCTTGTCCTGTCCTGGTGTCTCCATCAGGCAGCCCGTGCCCACCAGGCCAGGCCATTAAGCCCTTGGGTCTGCTGTGGGGACACAGGGTCACCCTCACCCAGGACTTGCATCCTGTGGGCCCCCAGGCCCTGCCTCCCAGTGCCCTGTGGCAGGAAGGACCCTGGCTGGACTCTCCTCCGTCTGACCCAGATCTCATCCCCTCAGCCCTGCCACCGCCCTGGACTTCTGTGTCCATCCTACATGCCTCCCCCTAGCAGCTGGTTTCCCCTTGGCCTCTGCCGGGGTCACCCAGGGCCAGCGCCTCTGTCTCCAGGTCTCTGGTTTTGCTCCTGGCAGCCCAAGGCTTTCTGCTGCACCCGCTGCTCTTCTTTGGACTCACGCACCTCCACTTCCCTCCAGTGTGTGAGCCCTGTCACACCAAGCTGCCCTGTGTCCTGGTGGACTTGGGGAATTGGAAACCCCTCCTGCCTGGGGCACGGAGGTGATGGTGCTCCTCTGTGCCATGGAGCAATCAGGCATGCTCTTAGCATCACCAGCTCTCTTGTTCCCTAGCTCACCCATTTAATGAGGGGTGAGAATGTGTCAATCATGCCTGGGGCTGGGGTAACTTCCAATATGGTCAGCACTTCATGGTTTGTTGAATGAATCCCTGAACAAACAGCATACTCTTAGAGCTATGTCTTCGCATTTATTTTTCTTTGTTTTTGGAGAGTTGGGGTAAAGCTGTGTTTCAGTGAACTTGTGTTCATCCTTCAGGTGGAATTCGACACCTAACCCTAAACCATAACCCTAAACCAACACTGGCTTCTCCTCAAATTCGGCTCCAGTGCCCCGGCAGAAGTAGATGCTCTTCCTGCAGTTCTGTGCAGCCCTTTGCTCAAGAACAGCCCAGCTCATGTCACCCCATCCCAAGCGTTCTTTCCTCGCCTTCTCCCAGGGCTCAAGCCCCCATGGCAGACCCTGGCCCTGCCTGCTATGGATGAGGTGCCCATGGCCTGGCCCACTGCCCAGGGAGAGGAAGCAGCGCGTGGAGCCCAGTGCTGGGGGGGCCTCCCATGGCCACTGACTAAGCCTCTCACTGCCCACTCTATCCTGAGGGCTGCTGAGCTGCCGCTGGGCTACCACACCGCAGAAGCCACAGGGGCTGCAGAAGCCCAGGCTGAGCCACCAGACACCCAGAGTGGTAGGCACAGAGTAGGTCTTCAGAAACCACTCCAGGCCACCATGCTTCCCCAGCAAAAGCCACATCTGGCTGGGATGCCTGGACATGGCCCGAGGCCACCTCCCAAGGAAGGCCCTGACGGATGATGGGCTGACACATTAAAGATGGTAACTCTTTTAATAAGCAGTCTTTAAATATTTAGCAAACCATGGAAGAGGCCAATTCAGGCAGGAGTGATAGTTTTAATCTCACCGAGCACCGGCGGGCTTTCTCCTGGGGAGGGAATCCGCCTCTCCTCTCCCTGCCTCCACCCATCCCCAACCTCCTCCGCCACCTCGTGGTCCTTTGGGGAGGTCTGAAGGACAGTAGGCCGAGCCAGTCTGCCTAGCTGTCACTAGGATCAGCGAGACTGACTGGGACATCTCCTGACCCTCCCGGGCCCTCCTCCTTCCGGCCCCCATGCTGTGTCCAGATCCCCCCCAGGTAGCAGTAGATGGAGGTCTAGGGGCTCTGTGTAGAAACCCCGTTCTCCTGGCATCCCCCACTCACACATCCACAAGCCCCAGTTCTGGCATCGGCCCAGCCACAGGGCTCCGCTGCGCTGGGCTGCACTGCGATTGTCTCTCTGCTCATCTCTCTCCCATCTGCCGTCTCACTCGGTGCTGCTGGAAGGCAGAACCCAGTTCCCAGGGCCCAGCAAGGCCCGACACGCCAAGCAGAAGCTGGATAAACTCCTGAGCCGAGGAGGCCCAGGCTACTTCTCCAGGAAAGGCTGGTGTAGATGCTCAAGGTGGCTGATCTCTATGTCCACTCACTCGTGAGTATGTGCCAGGCTGGCCAGGCACTAGGTTTACGATGGAGCTGAGCCCGCAGTGAGGACCTCGAGGGGTTCACGCCCCACGGAAGGACAGCAGTGGGCACAAAGCAAATCACCACACGGAGGTGTAAACCCGCGTATACCGGCTGCGCACTGGAGCCTGCCTGCCCTGCAGGGCTACCGGGATGGAAGTGGGGGAACGGCTTTGACCTTGAGGTGTGAGCTGCACTTCTTCCAGAGTCACTGAGGCCAAAAAGCCAGGCAGAGGGTCCTTGGGTGGAAACCACAGCCAGGGAGAATTATGCAGGCCAGCGACTGAATGGACGTGGGTCCGCAGGGGGCAGAGCCAGCAGGGAATGCGGCACATGGGAGGGCAGGAGACCTTAGTGTCGCTGTCTTTCCACAATAACGCCTGCCCTTGGACATGCAGGGACTGTGCTTTTACCTGATTTCTTGCTAAGCTCTAAACAGCAGCTCAGCACTGTTGTACAGCAGGGGCCCAGCTGATGTCCACAGAATGGGTGAGATGACCTCACAGACCACCTCATTTAACCTTAGTACCAGCCCATGGACAGGGGCCACTAAGACCCACCACTCACCAGTTAGAAACAGGGTTCTGAGAGGTCAGCGGTTTTGACCACATCATACTGAGTCAGTGAAGGAGAGGCAGGATTTGAACCAGGACTGATCTGACTCCAAATCTGCATCCCCAACGGGGGGGGGGTGTGATTCTCAGGGCAAATTCCCCCAGCATCTGCCACCTCCCTCCCCAAGCTGTGACAGTGCCACCTGCGTGCCACAGCGCCAGGCCATTGGTATGCAACATGCAACCTCCTCCTCTGCATGGCTGCGGCTCATCTATGCAGATTTCCTTATTAAAGTGGGGATACTTTAATCTCAGTCTAATTTTGTCTTTGGGGAAGCTCTGTCCCCAAGTCGCCTCCAGCAAAAGCCCCTCAGGAGACAGGGGTGCCTGCTTGTGATTCTGGCTGGCATGTCGATCTGTCAACACGTTTGTCTCCTCTATCTGCCATCTCTTATTTATAATCCCACTCAGATTAATGAATGACAGTAGTTCTCATCACAGGAAATTTGATTAATCAATTTAAGTGCTTAATCACCACAGCCTTGTTGAGAGCCGAACATAAGGGATCTCTCTTTGATGTAGATGAATTTCGGAAAAAAGTCAGAGAGAAGGAACGGAACTGTCAGCACTTCTCCATGGAAACATGAGGGGTGAGGACAGCGCTGGGAAGTCTTGGGGGTCCCCAGAAAGCCAGAGGTAGAGGCTCCGGGGGAAGAGAGTGAGCTGGTGGAAGATTCAGGCGGGGAGCAGCCCTCTGGGAGTTCTGGAATCTGGGGTCCCCGTTGTTGCATGCCCTCTGGCTGCACTTGGGGACCAGGGACAGGCAGAAGCCACCTTGGGGAGGGGCAGGCATGGTCAGATGGGGTGGGGTCTGCTGCTCATGACTGTGCCCAGTGGATGGGCAAGAACAGGGAGAGCGCGAAGCCGTTTCCTATCAGCTGCCCCTTGTAACAAATCACTTCCCGCCTTCAGGCCCCGGCGCAGGTGTGGAAGCCACCTGTGTGCTGTCACTTCTTCCCTCCCTGACTCACATCTGTATCTATGGATGCTCAGCTCGGCACCCCCTTCCAGGAAGCGGACTTGGACCCTGCTCCTCTTTTCCCCAAGTTCCCCCAGCCGGTGAGCAGCCCCCCATCCCTCTCCGCTCACCTCCTAGCTCCCCAGCCGAGAGAGGGCCCTGCGATCCTCCTGCCTCCCAGAGTGCTGGGATTACAGGTGGCGGTCACCACACCCGGCTCCTGATTCTCATTTAATCCCCAAATAACTGCACGAAGTACCTACAACCGCAGACATTGTAGAGCTGAGTGAACCGAGGCATGGAGAGGGGATGTCACTTGTTGCCCAGGCAGTGGAGAGCAGGGACAGGAGGAAACTCCATGGAGCTGACATCTCTGCCTCACCCGGCCTCTGCCCCCCAAGCCGGGAGAAGCAGGCCCAGGCTTCATCTCCTGCACGCTGGGACCCAGAGACGCACCTTCTCTGCTACTCCCTCGGAGGCAAACAGCTATCTACCTCTGACAGGTAAAAAGAGTGTGCCTCATGCTGTTTGTGACAGCTGCTAGACAGAGGAAAGCTAATTTTGGAAACAGATTATTAAAAAATATATCTGCTCTGAACAACACAATCAATCACGCTGGAGATGCAGATTCACCTGTGTGCTGGGCTTCCCTCCTGGGCAGCACTTGGCTCCTCCTTCCCAGCCGCGGCAGGGCCCTGGCCAGGCCTCCTTCCTGCGGGGCTCCAGCGAGCGGGAGAGGCAGCTAGACCCTGCCTGTTGACCAGTCGGTGGCAGGCTCCAAGACCCTGGGAACCCAATACCTCTGTCCCTGGCCTGGGCACAGAGAGCCCGATACCCTGGATGAGAGTCCTGAGCTCTGTGTCCCCTCCCCTGCAGGTGGACATGCTATGTCCCTGAGCCCCTCTGAGGGTCCAGAGCAGGTCACCTTATGTTGCTGCTTCCTGGAGCTGCCTCACTTTCAGCCCAAGACAGCTATGGGGTGCCCTAAATCTCGAGGGCTTTGAGACACGGTTCTGCTCAGGGATGTCTCGTTTCACAAGTGAGGAAAGGAAGGCACAGATACAGCACGGGGTGTGGGTGTGGGAGACTCTGGGTCGGGAGGTGACTTCCAGAAATCCAGGTACCCACTCTCCCTCCGCCTTCCTGCTCACACACTGCAGGGTCAAAGCCCGGCACCGGAGGTAGGATGCAGCCGTGACAGTCTGGGACAGGGGACCCTGCCCACCTAACCCTGTCCTGGAACTGGGAATCAGCTCTAGGCCTGCAGTTCCTGCTGGCCACGACCCTGCTGTCAGGGGCCACTGTCCTTACTGGCTGCTGATTTCCTTCTCAGAGGGGATACAGATAGCAGCCTTAGGGCCACATGAGGAGCCTTGTCCCACACCCTGTGCTCCTGGCTCCCAGATGGTGTCCCTGACACCCTCAAAAAACAGTGAGGGACAGGTGGGGTCTGGAATTGCAGATGGGAAAGGTGAGGTAGAGAACAGACAGTGTTTTCCTTTGCATCAACCCCTTGTTAGTAATCACAGGTCCGGGGCCACCTTCTTTTCGTGCCCCCTGGGCTTGGGACCTCCAGGAGTTCCAGAAACTGATTCAGGGTGATGCCAACTTTGCCCATCTTCGCCTACCTGTAGCCCTGGAAAACGGTCGGGTGGCGGGGGGCGCGAGCAGAGGAGGTGGCCTCCTCCCTGTAGCCTGTCCTTCCTGTCATCCTGGACTCAGGGGACAGCTGGGGACAGTGGAGGGAGACTCTCACCTAAACCCAGACCTGGATGTGGCTCTGCCTCTGTGGCAGCGGCTGCCTGGAGCGGCAGGGATAAAGTCTGGGTCACCTCTCTCCCTTGTTCTCTGCCACGTGCTCACATGTGGCCTCCATGTCTTTCCAGAAGGGTCTGAGTCTCCAGAGAGCTCAGCTGGCTTTCCCTGCAGCCAGTCCTCTTCCCCTGGCTGCTTCCTCCTCACCCCGGGATGCCCTCACCCCATCTCCAGGCGTCTGACCCACCCTTGCCAGCCTGCCAGAGTGGAACCCAGAGGCCTCCTGTGTGCTCCTGCAGGGCCCAGCCCACTCTGTCTCTTGCCATCCATGCCCCTGGGGCCTGTGACCTGCCGTGGTCTTCTGTTCCCTTCTCCTGTGGATTTCTGCTCCACCATACCCTGCCAGCATGTCCTGGTTGCTGTCTTTCGTGTTACTGCATTCAGAGCGCTCCTCTCCCCTTGAGGTCATTTTTATATTTGCAGCTTTGCTTTCTGTCTGACTTCCCACCAGAAAGGGAGGCCCGGGTGCCCTCAGTAACTGGACCTGTGGCCAGGATGGCACCCGTGTGGAATAGGAGCCAGCAGTGAATGAATGAATGAATGAGTGAGTGAGTGAATGGAGCTTGCGGGGATGCAGACCCCCATTCTAGGTGCCCAAATGAGCCCTTGGCTGGAGCCTTGTTGGCAGCCCAGAGACAGGTTTCCTAAAGGTCTGTTTCTTTGTTTAGAGGTCCCTTAGCATGGTCTGAACTTTCCTCCCCAAAATCTTTATGTTGAAATCCTAACCCACAGTACCATGAGGTGTGACCTTATTTAGAAATAGGGTCACTGCCGATGTAATTAGTTATGCGAGGTCACATTGGAGTTAGGAGGGCCCCGGACTCACTGTGACCAGCGTCCCTATGTAAAGAAGGAATTTGGACACCCATTTCTACACAGCAAGAACACCGTCACGATGAAGGCGGAGGTTGGGGTGATGCTTCTCCAAGCCAAGGCGCACCACGAGAGCCATCAGGAGCTAAGGCTGAGGCAGGGACCAGGTTCTCCTGCTCAGCCATTGGAGGGAACTGGAGCCATGGGACACTGGTCCCCAGCGGGTGGCACTTTGTTACAGCAGCCTGAGCAGGTACCACAGCTGAGCTCCTATCCGGAGGCTACAGGCCAAGGAGGGCCCAGGCTGGTGGGTCAGACTGCTGGTGACAGGCCTCGATGTCCACTGGCTGACCAGGAGCACCGAGGTCTGGAAGGCTCTCTGCTGCCTCCTTCTGCCTGTGCGGCCTCCTCAGTCTCCCCTTTCTGTTCCTGGCCCACCTGGCTGAGTCTGCCACCGGTGCCTGGAGGCTGAGACACCCACACTGCTATGTCCTGTCCCTTCCCTGCCAGCAGAAGGTTATACGTGGGTCAGAAGCCCCTTCCTCCTGTGCCCAGTCCGGCTCCTCTCTGGCCTTTGCCCCGTTCCTGTCTCCCAGCCCCCACATAAGAAAGCCCTCAGGTCCCTGCCATATCCTACCACCCACCTCCCTGTCTGTCCCCCAGGTCCCCCAGCCCAGTGCAGTCCTGGGAGTTACTAAGAAACATCAGCTAAAGGACGTGGCTGCCCTGAAGGTGATCACTAAGCTTTTAGGCACTGCAGGCCAGGGACTTGCTCCCTGTACACGGGAGCTGGGGATAAAGGGCCAGGCCCTGGACAGGAGGGTGCCCTTCAGAGCTCACCGCTCTTGCTACCCTGGGCCCCCGGAGGCCACCAACCTGCCGGGTTGGGAGGTTTTGAGCCTCCCAGAAGGGATCCTGAACAGCTGGGGGTGGGGAGCAGTCTGGATGCCAGTCTGGATGCCAGGGCTTTGCCTGGTCCTGAGGACAGAGACCCACTTCCTCTCCCCTGCCAGCATCTTCTCCACCTGCCTGGCCTCCTTGAGCCTCCCAGGCTGGGCCTGGAGTCAAGGGGAGGGGCGTGTCTGCAGCCAGTATTCCTACCAGGCCCCGCTAGGCTCCAGCATACAGAGGAGGTGCAGTCCTGAGTCGGGGACTGGGGAAGGTGCTCAGCATGGAGGGACAGGGGAGCCTGCTGTAGATAGGCTGGGCCTGTGGCAATGTCACCCCAAAGCTTCAAGGGCAGGGGCAATGTTCAGAGTCTCCCACCTTCCCCATGCTAGAGCCTACAACACGGAGTCTCTGCTGGCTGCTGTCCTTAGTGGGTGGGGAGGTGACCCCACAATTGGGAAACCAGAAGTCTTGTTGCAAAATGGGCCAGGCCATAGCTGGCATCAGAGCTGGGATCCCATGGGAGATGCTCTGGAGTCCCAGCCTTGGCATTTAGGAGCTCTCGGATTCCAGGCTTTAGGAACATGGGATCCTAGCCTGAGTCCAGACCTGATAGGGAAGAAATGAGGTCTTGGCCACTCTACCTGTGGGCCTGTGAGCCTGCAGGCAGGGGTCAGGTGCCCAGGGACAGGGCCTCAGGGAAGTCCATGTGTCACCACTGGGGTCACAGGAAGAGGTGGCCTTTGAGAGGGGACTGGGCCCTGAGCAACATTGGAAAAGAGGGGGCATGTGGCTCTTTACCCTTCTCCTTTGGAGGACACAGACCTTGGACTTCCAGCCTCCAGGGCTGTGGGAAACGCATTTCCTTATAAAGCACCAGACTCCAATATTCTGTGACAGCAGCACCAACAGACTGAGGCCCACGCAGACATTAGGGAACCCAGGGCCTAGGGCCTGGTGCTAGAACACTCAGGGCTTGGGGCCATTTGTGAATGAAGGAACGCAGGGACGGATGGTACCCTTACCCTGCTCAGCTCCCTACCGGAAGAGCCACACACGTATAGCTGCGGGCTGAGATCCCGGGCAGAGGCCCCCCAGGGCTGTCCTCACTGCGTCTGCACCCAAGGGCTCCTGCCTCCTGTGCTCATCTGAATGCAGATAAGGTTTAGTTACGGCCACCACCACAAACTCAGCCTGGTGAAGAGCAGAAATCTGCCTATGCATGGAGCTGTGGAAGGCAGCACCCTCACAGGACAGGAGAGAGCTGGGGGGCAGAGTCCTGGGAAGGAAGGGCTCCCCTGGGAAGGAAGGGTGCAGGGCAGGCACAGGGTGCAGGGTGAGGTGAGGCAGGGCAGGGAGGACTAGGCCTAGTGAACAGAATCTGCTGCCCTTCTACCTGGCCTTCCTGCCGTGGCATGCACAGGGCTGATGCTGCCGGGAGCTGCCACCGTCCTGGGGCCAGAGGGTGTGGGCACTGGGACAGCCAGGGCACAGAGCATTTGCACCATGAGGATGATCTGTGGTCACCCTTCAGCCTCACCCACCCCTCCCACCCTCTGCAGCCACTAATCTGTCTCCAGTGCTATCATTTTGTCTTTCAACAATATCATCTAAATGCAATCCTGTCGGACGGGGACTTTTGGGACTGGCTTTGCACGCAGCCAGCTTGTTTGGAGATTCAGCCAGGGCAGTGTGTACAGTTCCTCACTTCACTCCTCCATCCTGACTGCTGGGGTCCCTTCCCTGCCACTGGCTTTGCCAGGTCTGATAGGATCCTGGGGGAACCCTGCAGCCAGAAGCCAACGGGTGGCTCTGGGAGCTGCTAGGTGGGCAGGAGTGGACAGCTATATAGGCCAGGTGGCTTTCAGAAGCCCCCAGCTGCTGAAGGCTCAAGCAAAGGGAATCAGGGGGCAAAGTCCCCAGAGATCTCTGGGCAGAGGAGGTGGGCCGGATACCCCTGCCTCCCAGACTGTTGGGTCAGCCACCAGCCTCAGGCTGGTCCATTTCCTGGTGAGTTCCTACCTCAGGACCGAGTGCCCCTCAGCTGGGGAACCCAAGATGGGTGGTTGGGGTGGGGCCACCTACTTCCCTCCAAGGGGCTGGTTCCCAGGGGCGAGAGACCTGTGGCATCTGCAGAACCCAGAGGGGTTGGCGGGTGCAGAGCCCGTAGAGGAAACAGCAGGAGTGGGCTGAGCCAGCGCTACCGCCCCCAGTCCCCAGTGTCACTTGCCTCCCTGGTGGGGCTCAGCCTGGGCCTTTCCAGCAGACAGTGAAATAAACAAGGCCATAAATAATTCTTTCCTGGTGGAGCTCAAAGACCAAAGGGCCCAGGAGAGAGATAACAGGCAATGTGGAGCCTCAAGGGGGACAGCAAATTCCACCCAACTGACAGTGGAAAGATGGGTGCTGGACAGGAACAGCCCAGATGCCTTGCCTAGGGCAGTGATCCAGGGCTGTCACTGCACAACTCAGCCAGACGGAGGCAAGAGCTGCCCTGGAACCTGGCCATCCCTTCCCCACTGGGGCCCGATGGACACTTCCCACCCAGGATGAGCCCTGACTTCCTGCAGTTTAGTTCATTCTCTGCAGTAGGGGGAGAGGGCACCTAGGACACGCTTCCCCAGTGCCTGCTGGCTCTCCGTCCCCCACTGGGAACACCCACAGACTCCATCACCTGGGAAGCCAGCTCTGAATGTTCCCAGCTGTGTACCTCAGGGAGCTCACGTTCCTTTTCTGGGTCTGTTTCTGGTCTATAAAATGGGACATTCTGCCCAGCTCACAAGGTTGGTTGAGGGTTAAAAGAAAGCGCAGACATTCCTGGCAGCTGGCACAGGCACCTCAAGCAGCAGTTCTCATCACCCCAACTTTCCCCAAGTCTGAGTCACATTGGTCTCCCCATGTCGAGTTCTCTCTGGAGGAGCTGTGCAGTCCCCGCCTAGGGACGGGTCTTGTTCTCCAGACCCCACTACAGCTGCCTGAGGACCAGGCTTGCCTTTGCCATGCCGGCTGAGCCATATCCACCACCTCAGCTTTGGTGGTGACCAACACACCGTCACACAGTCCCAGGGCCTCAGAGTCTGCAGGACGAACAGCACTTAGGTCACATGTCTGAGATGACTTCCATCAGGAGCTCAGGGGCGGGAGCGGGGGGAGGTCAGGTAAGGCTTACAGAGTCAGTCCCAGGGATCTGGAGGGACCAGGAAGTGCAAGAGAAGGTGGGGGCAAGGGGGGCAGGTAGGGAGGGTGCACAGCAAGGGTGCAGGGGCAGGAGTTCACTTACGAGGTCTGATCTGCAGAGAGGTTGGGATCTGCTTAAATAGGCCCTCAGAGGGAGGAAATGGAGACCACCAGAGGCCCAACTGCTTCCCCAAAGCATTTGTCCAGTCAGACAGAAGAGTTGGGAAAGTCCCCTTTCTCCACCTACCAAAGGGGGTTCAGCGTGGGACACTGCGGTGTGTCCTGCTGGCATGATCCTGGCCCACTGTGTGTCTGGGGCTGAAGGTGCAGGGGGAGCTGTACTCCAGGGGGCAGCTGGAAATCTGGAGGTCTAGGGGCCTGGGTGCTCTGGGATAGCATCAGCTGTGATAGTCACCTGGGCAGCTGGCTCTGGTCAAGGCCAAAGGTTGTCCCTTCCGCCCTTCTGGATTGAGCCTGTGGACTGCACTGCTGGGGAAACTCAGCAGCTGATGGCTCCCAAAGGAGACTTCTCCAAGCGCTCAGAACAGATCCGGTCGCTGGGATGGGCTCTTCCCACAGGCAAGGAAGGCACCTTTGAGTCGGCAGAAAGCTGCCCTCCCCGAGTCCCCATAAAACGTCCTGCATCTCCACTAACTCATTGATCCACATGTTTCCCCAGGCCTGAAGATTTCCTAACTGTCATCACAAGGGTAGAAGAATTGTGAGTTGGAAAACTATGCAGCATATTAAAGTCAGGCTGAAATATTGCCATGATACAGAGAAATATTTTATATTTATTCTCTTTTAGAAATTGTTATAAAGGGAATATAATGAGAGTGTTGCAAACGAGTGGAATATTTTCTTCTAACCTGACAATAAAAATACGTCAAAGAGATGTGTGAAACTCTTAACAGGAAGCAGTTGATGGCCCTAGAAGGGCAGAGATTTAGCAGAGGTTTTACCTGATGGCTTCCTGGCCCAGAGAGCAGAAAGAGCCGTGCTGAGAGCAGGCTTTGCCGTGGGGAATGCACAGAGTGGGAGGTGTGTGGCTGCTCCAGGCCTTACTAAATCCTGGCGCTAGTCAGGCATCAGAGACGCTGGCAAAGACTTAAAAGTGCAGAGTCTCACCTAGCCTTAAGCTGGCAGAACCATAAGAATGGCCTCACACTCCCTACCCTGTCATCACGCCCATGGTCCCCGTCACCACCACCCATGTCATAACTGCCACCATCATCACCGTCAGTGTCCCCCTCATCACCTTTGCCATCGGCCACGCTGTCACCGCCATCACCCTCCTCCCCGGCATAATCACCCTCGACATCATCCACGTCACGACCCTACCCCAGTCTCCATCATGATCACCCGCGTCGTCACCCTCACTGTCATCATCGCTTCCATCACCCTCACCGCCACTCCTGCCAGAGTTCTGTCCTCACTGAGACAAAGTACCTGATGCCCAAAGTTAACAGAGGAAAGGTTTATTTGGCTCACAGTTTGTAGAGGTTTCCGTTCATAGTCAGCTGGTTCTGAGACAGGGCAGCGTGGTGGAGGGGCATCACAGAGGAGAAACTGTCCATGGCAGGCAGCAGGCAGCCAAGCAAGCAAATCCAAGTGACCTTAGCAGCTACTCTCTGCCCCTTTTCTATGCCCGCTAGGCTGGGGGCTCAGGGAAGTGCCAAACCAATCAGTGGACTGTGGGGAAGAGGGGCTGGATTTGACCCTGGGTCCACCCAAGACAACTGAGGAAGGCAGGGTTGTGAAGCCATGCTGCCCCTGCCTTTGTGGTCAGCTCTCAGGACAGCAGCAGAGGGGCCTTACACACATCCTCCTTCTTTCTGAGCCCCATCCCAAAGATATCATGAAGCCAACAAAGGCTTATAGAGGACCCGCTCTATATGGAGCACTGTGGTGACTACTGGAGTTGGAAGAGTGTGTGAGCCCAGTGTGGCTCTGTTCCCTAGGAGGACAGGAGCCAGGCTGCCCATACCACCTGACCAGGGCCCCTTCCCAGCAGCTCCCATGTCCCCATAGCTCTCTAAGGCCCAAAAGAGGCCAATGGCTCCATGCCCTACTCTCCTTCCATGTGGTCCAGACCTTTCAGAGACAGACGCTGGCCATGGACACCAACATGGGTGCCGACTGTTCCAGTTCATGACCAGCCAGGAGAGGAGGCTCAGTGCATGCACTGGGTGGCCATGGTGAGGGTGGCACCTTCCTTCTTCTGTCTTGGGTCTGTCCTCCTGCTCCCAGCCCCACTAACTCTAAACAAAGGTGACCTCAGGAGGAAGGGGTGAGAGGCAAAGGGGCTGGAGATTCCCTAGAAACCCAGGCTCATTGTCCCTGCAGGCAGATCCCAGTAGACCTATGATATCAGAGGGGCCAAATGGTCAGCAACAATCTGCTGTCCCCCAAGGAAAGCTGGGATTAGATCTGCCCTGGGCCCGGCCCTGTGTGCAGAGGGCAGGAGGGACCATCCCAGCGGAAGGCTTTCTCAAACTGACATTCAACTTCCCATTGCTAAAAATGCTTCTGAAGCCAGGCCAGTCAGGATTATAAAAGAGGCAGAGATTGAAAATTAAATACATACACGCTCGATGCAGGGAGAGTGTGACCTTCAAAACTTCCTTTCAGTAAATTTCCAAATAAAACACTATTTATACAGCTTAAAGCAAATTATTGTGTAGGCCTGTACTAAATCTTCACATTCCAATTTAGACTCTGCAGACCTTCCGGAACTTGGATAAGCTGGCAAGAACCACAGTCAGCGAGTGCGTGAGAAGGTCCTTCTGAACCCCTCACTGCAGGATTACCCCGTGAGGACTGCTCACGATCGACTTATAAATATTACATTCATGTTCCCCAGACCCAAACAGCCGAGCATCCATCTCCTAAGACGGGCGACTTCCAGGTACTGGAATTCACAATGCATGAATAGGCAGGGGCCGCGCTGACATTTGTGAGCCACTTAGGGAGCAGCCGAAAGGGCGACACCGTCCCAGTATTAATTTTTTATCAAAGAGGGCCCGAGCTCATTTTCAGGGCTGTAATGAACAGCTCATCTGGGCTGCGACACATCCTGTCCTCCACCTGCTGGAGCCCTTTCGTCCTTGAGGCCGAAGTTACCACCTCTCCAAACCTCCCCGTTGCTGCTCTGTTCCTGAAAGATTCATCTGAGACAGTGCAAGAGGGGGTGACACCGCAGAATGTTGAGTAAGGAAAACACGATTCTAAATGCCACCGCGGAGCGCAAAAGGCCTTACTGGTGCCCTGATAAATTACTAAAAACACAGGCCAGATTGAAGGACCAAATTTAATCTCACCTTGTCTCCCAGGGGGACAGCGCTCAGGTCTTTTTAAATCTGATTTTGCAATTCTATCAGGGCTCTTATTTGTAAGTCACGTGCCAGCTAATATGCCCAAACTAAGCACAAAAATGATTCGATTCAGAACTCCCACTTCTCCGGATCTCAGCTTTCTCCCCCTCAAATGTGGTGAGGGAGGCACTTTCCCCACCCTCACCCCTGCCTTTTTTGCAGCGTTGACATCAACCCCCCAATTACAGAAGCTCTGAGGCGGACTGATTAATTATGGATTCGCTAAACCTCGAAGCTTTCACTAAAGTTAATCTTTTAAACGATCTCCATGTAAATCAGGCCCTGCTCAGCCCATCCAGGGCCCTCCGCTTATCTAACAAATAGTATCAATCGAATCGATGGGGTTATTTAGCAGATAAGGGCTCCGTGTTGGAAATCCCAGGTTGGCAGTTTTGGGGGCTGTCATTTCTGCTGGTCCTACATCAGTAGCGGGGACAGGGCTTGATGGTACCACTCTCCCCCAGTCAACCTTCACACCCTGGCCCCTGGCCCCCCGCCAGACAGGGACTATGGGGACACTGAGGGGAACAAGAAGTGCTATTTAGGTGGCCTGGACTTCCAGCTCTGCGGGTGTCTGGCCCCAGGTACTTGGCGTTAGAGGAGCAAATCTTGGATGAGTGCCCTTAGCTCTGCACACAGCTGGACGGCGGGCTAGAGAGGCCCCCATGGAAGAGTGCAAGGGGTGGTGGGTACTGGGCTAGGGGAGGGGGAGTACCCTGCAGCTGCCCAGCTTCTTTCCCCTGGGGTCACTGCTCACCCAAGTCCATGAAGGTTCGAGGTGCTTAATATTCGCCTCAGCCTCCCACTGAGCCCCTGGCATGGTGCCCAGTGCAGAGCAGGTGTTCAGGTAATAAATTCGTGGTGAACGAAGGAAGCTCAGACCTTGGCCATTGAGACCATTCCAGCAGTCAGCCCAGCAGGGAGGCGGGTGTGAGCTGGGGGCCCATAGCTGCCCTGTGGCTCCTCATGCTACAGAGTGAGCCCTGAGTCCCCCTCAGCCCTGCACCCTTATCCAGTTGACAGGATGCTTCCTGCCTGCTGATCGCACACAGAGTATAGGGCACAGGCCCTCCCAGCCCCAGGGGAGGCCGTCGGCCACATGGTGTTTATGGCTGGGACTGCATCCTGAGACCCCTGTGCCTGTTCCCCGGCAGCAAGAAGCACGTGGCCTCTAGACCTCCTGCCCCTATAGCAGCTTTGTCCCCAGGACTCTGTTCTTCAAAGGGCTGCCCTGCTGCTGTAGTGACACATGGAAGGTAAGTGGCCCAGGGCCGAGGGAGAGCTGGAGCCTCCTTCTCTAGGATGCTGCCTGAGCCTCCAGGCCAAAAATCAAGGGCCGATGAGGGTCCTAGGAGACTAGGTCACCCCTACTCCCTGCAACCCCCAGAAGCAGCACTTCCTCTATCTTCCTGCACCCTTCTCCCCGAGACTGGCAGTGGGTAGCTGCATAGGCCCACATCTCTTTCCCTGGATCCAGGCTTTGGATCTGTGGACCCCCAGAGACCCTCCAGATGTGTGTCCAACAGGTAACATTTTGGATGTTTCCCCTGGGAACAAGGCAGTGAGTTAGCTCTAAGTTTTGTGGCATAGGTTTCCTTCCCTGAGTAATTCTGGAAATGACTTTGGATTCTGCTCTCCCTCCCTTGCCTCCAAGGCAGGACACCCCCTTTCTTCTTATCTCCATCCCCATATGAAAGATAGTGTTATGGCTTGTATCTAGATGTCCCCCAAGGCCTCATGCAGTCACAGGTGGGGCTTTCTCAGGGGAGGCTGGATCTAGAGTATGTGACTCTGGAATTGATTCATGGTGCAGTGCCAAGCTCAAGGGTACCAGGGTTAAGGGTATGAGTGCTGCCTGCCCCAAGTAGCCTGGATAAGAGATGAGGGATAGAAAGAGCTGTGGTCATCCCTATTGCTTTGCTGCCTTCTGCCCACCATGCACTGTTTCTCCTCTGCAATGCCTGTGTGCCACGTACCACCCTGCCTTAGAGCCAGCCAATGACAAACTGAAACCTCTACAAACTGTGCGCTACATAAACCTTTCCTCCTTTACCTTTGGGTGTTGAGTATTTTTGTTCAGCAATGAGAAAAGTGACTAAGACAGACAGCATCTGGGGCAGATGCTTCTGGTCATGTGCAAATCTGCACGCTGCCGTTTTAATTTCAGCAGAGAGTGCTTATCGGGCTGGGCAGCTTCCTCGCAGCAAGTCCTGGGCTGTGCTGAACTTGGCCATGGAGTCTTTCTCTCCTTATCAAGCTGCAACATGATGCCTTTGGGCCATGCTTTCCCAGTCTCTGAAGCTTCCTCCTTTTACCCTGGCTATGATTCAACTTTAGCCTGTCTGAGACTTGGGGATTTACCCAGTCGGAAGTGGCACCCGTATCGTGCCTGTTCTCTCTCCCCAACCTGTGCAGGTGAGGGCTGCACTCACAGGCTCAGTGTGAGGCAGACTCAGCAGCCAGGATTCTGGGGGTCAGCAGGGGGCCTGTCAGGTCCCACCTGCCCCCAAGGGAGGAATGCAGAGCGCTCCCCTGAAGGCCCTCACCCCAACACACCACGCATACCACCCACGGTTGTGCTTCCAAGGCTGGGCAGAGCATGAACTAGCAAAGCTGTTTAGGGTCTTTGAATTTAGTTGACTGTTCATATGATAAAGCATAAAATGTTTCTTGTTGACACAAGAGAAAAGAAACTGCCCACCCCATGGTTGTATCTGAGAGGCCTCTTCCTTCACAGGTGGAGAGAAATGCCCAGGAGACAGTAGTCCTAGCTGCAGAACTGAGGTGGCCACCCAGCTGGGAATGTGTGCATCCACTTTCCCTCTTACGTGTCCACCAAACACCCCAGGTGTGCACTGCAGTGTGCAGCTGAGCACACATGGGTGCAACCAAGCAGCCTACGTGCTCCCAGAAGCCTTAAAGAGGAGGTGACGTTGGGCGGGTCTTGAATAGGAGTTCAATGGCTGATACTGGTATAAGATCAAAATCCTTTCCCTTCTCCCCCTACCTCCTACTCTGTTTTTCTTTAGAAAACCTGACATGTTACAGTTATTTGTCAAATGAATGAAGAAGAGCAAGCATGAAATCCCAGAAGCTCTGAACACCTGGCTGAATAACAGCTCCTCCCGCTCCTTATTGTGATGGGCTCAGTACAAGTTCTGTGAAGTCCTCAACGGAAGTAGTGGCCCATTTTACTGAGAAGGAAAGTGAGGCCAAGAGTCAACAGATGCTGGAGGACAGAAAACCGACAGGCAGTATCATCTCACCCTAGCAGAGCAACAGGTACAGAAAAAGGTACAGTTACTGACATGTCAAAGGCGGGGCTGTTTTCATCTCAGCGCTGCACGCCCGGGTGAATCGCAACAAGATGCCCCATGGATGAGGCTGGGCACGCAGAGCAGGTGCTCCCTGTGCCCTGGGCCTAACTCATAGGATTCAGACCTCCTGGGGCTGCGAGCCACCTTGCCTTGGGCTCCGTCTCCTGAACACTCCACCTTACCAGGAGTGATTGGCTTCCGGTGGAGAACAACATACTTCCCTCCATCCATGCTCTACGTGGATCTTACGGGGCACGTCCTCCCTGCGTTACAGAGGGTCACTCACCTGTGCAGGAGCCTCTGGGACCTACCCGGAAGTGCGCCCCAGCCCTGGGTGGCTGGGCCAGTGTGGGGAGTCGTGTGAGCTGCAGGGAGCCTGGGCTTGGAAGAACTTGTCTGACTTCCGCCCTGCCCTGCCTGTGAATGAGGGACACCGAGCTCTTGTTTTGTGATTGTTTTGTTTGAAAGATGCATCTTCATCACAGGCCCGCCCCCCAGCTGCCGTGACCAGCAGCACAGCGTGCAGGGTCCACAACCGGCTTCGCACCCACATGCGCCTAGCCCGGGGCGCCCCCACCCGTCCTTGGAGGCGCCTTTACTGTCTCCTCCAGGGTGGTGGCAGGGTCCTGAGGGGCCTCTCACCTGCTCTGCCAGGGGCACTCACTAGGCCGCCTTGGAAGCCCCCAGCCCTTTCTTCCCTCTTGTAGGGCCCACGTCAGCTTCTACCCTGCACGTAGGAGCTGGCCCTACCCCGGAAGCGGCCCATCTTGGAAACAGGAACCTCAGTTCAGTGTGTGGCACGTGGCTCCAGCCCAGGCCAGCCCAGAGGAGGCCTTGGTCAGTGTCCAGCTCCCACCAAGCTGCGTCAGTGCCCACCCAGCTCCCACCTTGCCTGCCTGCCTGGTGGCACCTGCTTATGCATTTTTATGTCCTCATGGTTTCGACATGTGGCACTCCCTCCCCCCAGGGGGCCCGATGATAAGTAGCTCAAGGACCTGGGGAAGGGCGTCGGGATGCCCCGGATGACACAGGCTCATCTACTCCCAGAGCACCCCTTGACAGGCTCCCTCAGATGGCACGAGGGGCACCTTGGAGCACAGAGCTCCAGGTCGGCCTCCTACTCTGAGTGTTGTGGCCTGCTCAGTCCCTGTAGGCCTCAGGGGGTGCAAGGCCACAGGCCACCCTGCCATTTGACTGAAGAGGCCCGAACCCTGGAGCACAGCCCTCCTGGCTTGCTGGTCCACAGACAGGGTAGTAATAAACAGGGTGTGCCAGGTCCCCCGAGCACCAGGCCTATCTGTCTGCTTTCCCTCAACTAACCCTCTCAGCAGCCGGGCGGGGGGGGGTCCTCCTGTTACCCCAGTTCACAGATGAGGAAACTGGGGCCCAGGGAAGCCTGGTAATTGTCCAGGTGGCCACACCAGTGAGTCGTCCAGCCCTGGTTTCCACCCTTAGCCACTCCCTTTTACCCCTCTGCTTAAAAATACTCAACGTTTACATAATGAGCACTTAGAGTCACTATTCTAAGGGGCACAGGGGTCCCAGACCAACGATGCCAGGAAACAAGAGGGCAGCATGCGGGGCAGGTGAGACTGCACCTGGCGATAGTGCAGCCAGTGGCACATTGCAGGACCCTGAGACCACACAGCCACAGCCCCAGGTGCTCAGTGCTGAAGCCCAGGGACGAGCCATGCCCCTGCAGATGCAGTTGACCCCTTTGCCCTTCTTAGGGGCCCTGCTGCACGGTGGGTTTGAAAAGGAGCAGCTCTGTCTCTTCTCTGCTAGTTCAGGGGCCCGAAGAATACTAGAGCTTGGGCCCAGGACGCTGCTGATATTTGCACTGAGGTTGTGGGCACAAACTCACAAAGGGTGGAGCAGAGACTGGTGGGCAGAGCAAAGACTTGGGGAGCCTGAAGCCCCCACTGGACTCATTCCTTCCTTAGGCAACACTCTTTCCTTTGCCCCTGGCACCACCAATGGCCAAGCAGCAGACGGTGCAGCCCCAGGAAGCTCCACACCGGTGGAGAGCAGAGTCCACAGGCGCGAGCACCGGGCGTTCAGAT